>JAHDVE020002094.1:0-68883 GCA_022606495.2 Halesus radiatus
CTAGAACCAAAAGTCAGTGGCTTCAGTGGGTTTCTTTCAAAATGACATAGGAGGCACATTCTATCTTGTATTGTCTATTCAGTGATTTTAAAGATGTGGGTGGACTAGAACCAAAAGTCAGTGGCTTCAGTGGGTTTCTTTCAAAATGACATAGGAGGCACATTCTATCTTGTATTGTCTATTCAGTGATTTTAAAGATGTGGGTGGACTAGAACCAAAAGTCAGTGGCTTCAGTGGGTTTCTTTCAAAATGACATAGGAGGCACATTCTATCTTGTATTGTCTATTCAGCGATTTTAAAGATGTGGGTGGGCTAGAACCAAAAGTCAATGGCTACAGTGGGTTTCTTTCAAAATAACATAAAAGGCATATCCTATTTTGTATCATCTATTCAGTGATTTTAATGATGTAGGTGGGCTAGAACCAAACGTCAGTGGCTGCAGTGGGTTTCGTTTAAAATAACATAAAAGGGACATTCTATTATGTATCATCTATTCAGTGATTTTAAAGATGTAGGTGGGCTAGAAGCAAAAGTCAGTGGGTACAGTGAGTTTCATTCAAAATGACGTAAAAGGCACATACTATTTTGTATTACTTATTCAGTGTTTTTAATTATGTAGGTATATGGCTATTCAAACTACAATAAATAACACTTTTCATGATTTATAATAAAATGCGTAAATTTCGAAGGCAATAAACAAGTCATGTTTTTAAAATGCTGCTGCTTTAATAATAGATCGAAAATTAAAAAAAAACCTGAATGTTTGAAAAATCATTCATAAACCGAAAAAAAACATCATACACGAGGCTCACTGAGTAATTTAGCGTCTTTTAGACACTCGTTGATTTTTTCAATTTTTGATTAGTGAAACAAATTTTAACAGTTAATTCAAGTTTATCGTTCGAGAAGGTATGAATTTCGTAAAGTAATGATCCCACTGAAACGGAAAATCCTCTGCCAACACTCACGTATTCACGAGTAGATAATAAATCAGACGTCAGATGAAACATGACTTAATAATTAAAGCATGTTGACCAGCGTCCCAAATGACACGGTCAATGATGAGGTATCTATGCCGAGATTAATTGGCGTTGGTCATAGTCCTAAATATTGGCTCTAACTAGTAAATCCAGTGGCGATTTTCTCTAAAGTGCGTTTGTGTAGTGAACTTGCATAAAATGATGAGAAATTGAGACAAACTTGTAATATGATTTTGCTACTCTTTAAACAACGGGCCATTCAAATTCCTTGCTAATCTACCAGTTTCAATTATACTGCCCGTGAGCGAGCCCGATATGAATCCTATACGTGCGTTATGAATATCAGCACATATGGAACTTTCCGTCATATTAAAACATACTAGTGACACCAGAGAGGCAAACCTATAAACCTCGGGAATCTACTATTTGCCTGAGTGCGCAATGACTGTGGCGGAATAGTATTTTGGAAGAATCGACAGTTATTTTTGTAATTATCGTATTTTAAGTTGTTATGAAAATGAGGTTACTTTTTAACGTTTCTTTGTTTCATCAAAAAACGAACAATTCCTTGCTTAAATTGTGATTTTCGTATTTAAAACGTGTTTTTGTAACCTACAGCATTGCATTATTTAGCCACAGACGTTTAAAATCGCGGAATTTTATCTTGTTGCTGGGTTACCAATCTCTTGTGCATTGAGGTTTCATTTAGATCTAGGGAAAAAAATATGGACAAGAAATTTTCTCCCTTATTTAATCTCCGGTTGAACTCCCACGAACCGCCACTGAGTACACCGTGTTATTAAACGAGAGTGGTTTTATTCTTAGACGTAGTACAAGTAGAAGTAGACGCCTTACTACGTAGGCTTTGAAACCTTCATGATTGGTTCGAGTTCATAGTTGTTTCGGGCTGCAGCCTGCGGGTTTAATATTGCCCTGATGCTATCCAGCTTCCGATACTATTTTTTTACATTAATTCCACACAGGAGGCCCTTATGAGAATAATTTTCTTCAGGGGATATCTCATCCTTGGGGATGCTGTGTTGGGGGGTATTTTTAAACAAAGGAAGAAGAGCAAGTTATTGAAAGGAAAGGGGTATGAGGTATAGGTATGAATCTGGGGGTCAGTGTGTCGAGAAGTAACGGACGTATTAATCGATCCCTCCCACTGCGGTGCAACGCGATGGGTAGAGACGGTTCAGCTAGAGAAGCCAAAGGGTCTCCCTCAACTGGCGTCTCCCGATCCACGTCCCGCCATGCAGTTGGTGGGCATACTCATCCGTCTCCAAGACCCGGAAAAACCCAAGTTAAGTTAAGTCAACAAACGTAGCGAATCACTTGGGGTGGCTAATGGCAGAGGTGTTGGTTACACAATGAATGGTTGTTCCCAAAGCGGCGGTACCCATACCCACCTCTCAACCAGAGAACCAGAGAAATAATAACGTTTTCGAAAACGTTACAAATTTCCCTAGAATTCACAATCCGAAGGTTTTAACGTATAATCTCGTGAACTTCGAATGTATTTCGTGATAGGATTACCTACTACCGAACACAAATTATTACTTGTATAAGTTTTTCATTTTCAATAAATTCGTGTTGCTTTTATCTTTTTAAGAATAACTCATTCTCTGACATTCCAATTCAAAACTTTATACACAAAAAAAATGATTCATTACTATTTTAAGTAGGTCTGTGTGAGACTGTTTTAGATTTTATTTTAGCCTTACATCACTCATTTAGAACGTCTCTAAAATAACAACTGCGACTGAAAAACGTCCGCAGTTGTTATATTATATAGTCATTTTGCTAACTAACTAACTAACTAACTAACCATCACGCCGTTTTACCGCAGGGGTAGGCAGAGAGGACGGACCGCCAAACAACTCGATCTTGGCATACACTTCTTGCTTCATTCACATTCATACATCGTCTCATACATTCTCTTCTATTATTCCGACTTCTGACATGGCCCGACTCAAGTATTTGATTCACTTGATCGTGCCATGTCTTCCTCGGGCGTCCCCGGCTTCTTCTTCCATCCACATTCGCGTCATACATTCTTCTTACACTTCTTTCTTCGATCATTCGCTCCACATGCCCAAACTATCTAAGCGTCCCTTTCTTAATCTTACTCATTACACTTACATCAGCCTTGCATTATTTACGAATTTCAATATTTTTCACACGATTATACATGGTTTTACCACACATTCGTCTCAGAGATCTCATTTCTACGGCATTCAGTTTACTTTCATCCCTCCTCTGCCAATTCCATGCCTCACTGCCATACATGCCCTGATGTCATTTTGTCACTGTGTTAAATTTACATATGCTCATATTACAACCGCGATAATTATTTATTTGAAGGCATCATACGATCATACATTGTTAGCAGTGGCAGGAAGTTCATAAAGGCTAAAAAGTTGTATCTGCTAAAAAAAACGAAACATAGACATTTAAAAAATGCAACAAATTTCCAACCATTTTTTTTTGTGAATTTGTAAAAAACTTTTACGAGCATTTATTCAGTTGGCCGAAACAATTAGCGGAATATGATTAGTATGGCCGTTTAAAAATATTCAATCGACATTCACACCCAAACTGCAACCCTACTGTTGATCATAGGGTAATGCACGCCACTGATTTTTACTACGTCAGTGGGAAATTAATGCACCCATTAGGCGGAGGTTGTGATTAAAAATTTGAATAACTAATGCCTTTTATTAACCCCTAACTTTTATAAATTGATCACTTGGCCCGGCCAACAACGCGCCGTTAAAATTATAATCCAGGGCAAGACGAGAAGCAAATTGTGGATTCACTCATGTATAGTCATTGGTGCCTATGTTACACCAAAAAATAGCAAAGACATAAGTGAAAACTAAACCGTTTAGTAGTAAGTTACCGTTAAGTACCAATTTAGTTACCATGATTCGACGCTTTTCTATATATATATATTTTTTTTAATTAAGTAATCCCCTCCACGTGGCGCGCGCATACTTGTAGTTAGGTGGGGCTATTGTTGCGCTATTTGGATACGCACACAATCAAGTTATAGGTACTGCACGTGTGGACGGCTCTTATCACTTTTCTCAGGACAGTGATTTCATTACCATTTATCACTCTCCTTGCTACTGGCTACGTGTAACCTACGCATAAGATAAAATCTATAAATATTTTAAACACAGGAATGGTTTGACTCACCTTGCAGCAATAAAATCGTCTGCTGATATTCGGCTAATTTCTCGTCGACATAGTCCTGCGATTGGTTCGCGATGATCTCGGCCGTGGAGGGCCCCCTCTGCTCCTCATCCTCCTCGTAGTGCAGGGGGCGCGGTGGCTCCAGCGGCACTCCCACGCACTCCCCGTCGTAGGGCGACGAGTACAGGTACTCGGGCGACTGGCACATCATGATGGGCGAGGGGTACGGGGAGATGGATATGGAGGGCGAGGGCGAATGCAGCCGCCTGAAGGGGCTCGGGCCCTGCGGGTGCGGCCAGGTGGGGCGCGGCGCGGGCAGCGGGGAGCCGCGCGACAGGGGGCGGTGGCCCGGGCCAGGCGACACGAGGGCGGATGAGTGGCGCCCGCCCGAGATGAGCGGGGGCGGCGAGGGCGCCCATGGCGAGGCGGGTCGGAACAGGGGCGAGGGCGGGCCGCGGCTCCGGTTCGGCTGTTGGCCTGACATCCCGCGAGTTGATCCCGTCAACCCGGGGGTCACAACAGCATCTCTGCAAAAAACACACCCAACACCAACAGCTCATTAATTTTGAAAACAAATGTTTTAGGATACCGTACAAAAGCTAAAGGGGACAATAACAATCTGCTTTTGGGAATGTTGTGAGGCTAAAAGTGGGGAGGGAGAGGATATGGAGAAGGAGGTGTAGACGGAGATGCAGTAAAAGTTACAGAAGGAGATGCAGAAGTAAATTCAGAAAAGATGTAGATGGGATGCAAAACGAGATGTAGAAAGAGATTTAGAAGGAGATACGGAAGTAGATCCAGAAAGAGATGCAGAAGGAGTTTCAGAAGGAAATGCAGAAGAAGATGTAGAAGGAGATGCAGAAGGTGATTGAGAGGAAGATGGAGAAGCAGATGCTGAAGAAAATGTATAAGGACATGCAGAAGAAGTTGTAGAAGGAGATGCAGAAGGTGATTGAGAGGAAGATGGAGAAGGAGATGCAGAAGGAAATGTAGAAGGAGATGCAGAAGATGTAGAAGGAGATTCAAAAGGAGATGCAGAAGGAGATGATTATGATGAAGGTTGGGTGAGGTTAGGTTAGATTACGTACTATTCAGATCTAGTCATAAAGCATAGCCAAGGCTTTCCGAAGCCTATTTAGAAAAAAAAAATTACTGGGCCATCATGTATTCATACCTGTATTGCAGTTTATTCTCTGTTTGTTTTAATTCCATATAATTATATTTTTTATATACAAGTATATCAAATGTAATGTATTTTTAAAAAAGGCCATCTAAATTAATGTTTTAACATTCTGGATGGTGGGCACTCAGCAGAACGATAATGAAAGTAACTTCCGCTGGGAAATGAGGTGTAACTATCCTGTATTTTTAAATTGCGATCAAAGTCATATAAATTTTATACTTTGTCCAGAACTAGAATTGAACTGACAACCTCTGGCTCAGATAAATAGTCATCACTCAATAAAAAAAATAAAAAAAATTATATGAGTACCACACAAGAGTCACAGCTGCTGCCAACCGTCTGGAACCAGTGAGACTATGGCATCCCCAATTGAGGGGGGGGGGAGAGATGGGGAAGCGAAAGATGAAGAAGTACCTGGCTATTCAGATGTAGTCACCAAACTCAGCTAAAGCCATTTCAAGCAAATTTTCGATTCTGAATAGTAGTCTTTCACCAGGTGACAGTATCTACCACTCTGGAACGTGCCGCAAATATACTGTATATTATTTTTAATGAGTAAATTGCGAAATAAGACAATTTAATCAAATAACATTTATTTACGCATGTCGGTATTTGAACCCGCGACCTCCGGATTCGTAGCCAAGGATCGTAGCCACTCAACCACGGAGACCGTCTAATAGACAAAAAATAGACTGGACGTGATAATAACAACGGATTGAAAATGCTATATCCTCTCGAGATTAGTGTGTCAATGTTCAAAGATATTTCCAGCAGATACTGGACTGTATTAATGTTTATGGGTGATGGCTTTTACCTTGGTCATGGAAAAATTTCACGCAATTAATGACGTTTTCCAAGATGTAATATCTATAAATAGTTTATGAACTGAATGGTTTATTATCATTTAAAGTGTGACTGAACGAAGAATAATTCACATCACGTTTTATAACCAGCAATAACACAGTAATGTCCGTAAATAAATGTAGGTCGTAACTTACACCACCAGCGTAAGACCTACGTCAAAATATCTATTATTTTGTCTTTCCATTTGAGCGCACTGCGACAAATGCAAAAGTAAGTACATCTTTATAATTTAGAAAATAAATGTACATTTTCAATATCCCCAAGATGAAAGATTTATTCGAGATTAATAATGAATGACAAGTGTCACAAGGCTCCTGGTTTACTGGCAAAATTGTGAGCACCAATTGTTTGAATTTGGCGACAAAATCTTCGATTATTTCATGTGATATTTTTTAAACCATTTATTTGCAAAGTATGTGCTCGTGTACCAAAAAGATATATGTAACACAAATTTTCTAAATAGAGGCCTTTAAAATTTGAAACCTCGAAGGAAGCTAAAAGTACGGTGGGTGGATTTTCCATTTCCAGTAAGATGGGGGAAAATACCGTATCCATTCATACGTTACGATAAGATGGGAGAAAATATTGGTGCGGAAGACATCTTTATGGCTGATGAACTGGATTGTGATAGACTATTTTCATGCTGCCTGCAAGGAAAACTTTCGAAATGATCATCGTTAACGTAGGAGATGGCACCGCAAATATTCGAAAATATAACCAAAGGAAGGGATGCGATCTATTTGCACTTATCTCATAGACGAAATTAATTTGGTAATGTTCGAATGGCGACATTTACCTATTTTAAATTAAAAGTATTATCTAACTATAATATTGTCGGCAGAGGCTAGCTTGTACAATTTTATAACTGTTTTGTTTAAAAGTCCGTAAGTTTCATAGTAACCGTTGACCAATTGACCATGGCCTTTGATAAACCAATTCGCGCGTGAAAGCGTGAGAGGGGTATTTTATATTGGGAGCAGAGTGTGAACTCTCAAGTTGTGGTGACATCACGGCGAGACAAACGACTTCCTCCTATTCACACCAGACCTTCAGTAGTTTCGAGTTTTTGACCACTCGCGTAGGTGTGCATCCGAGATAATAATCATCCGTGGAAGTATTCAAACTGCAATAACTCCCAAATAATTTGCGCTTCATGGATAAATAATCATTGTTCATGACAGCTAACATGCTTAAACTGGTATTCCTATACAGATGACGTAGAAATTGTCTCATTATAGAGAATATCGCAGTCAAATGGATAATCAAAAACATTAGCGAGTGGGTTGCAAATATTAAAGTAGACACGAAGAAGATTTCGTAGAGTTTAGTTTTACCTATCGCTTTTAAATGGATTGGTAAAAAGATATAGAAGTCTCGGGATTGAACTCGAAGTTAGGTTAGGTTAGGTCTCGTGTAGACACTAGTGTGGAATTTTGAAGTAGAGTTTAGGTATATCGTTGTGTTTACTGGTCTCAGAGGAGGAAACAGTCTTTGTTATACCTTTGAAACATTTACGAAGAAACGTTTTTTTTGTAAATATACACCTACAGTCTAACATTTAATAGTAGACAAAAATTGAGGGCGCTGCGATCGTTTAAAGGATTTTAAATTACAATATCAATGGGAAAATGAAAGTGAGTTTAAAAAAGCACAATGGCCCAAAAAGCAAAGTGCACGTTTTTTACTTTAATCGGACGATCTTCAGAAATTAGTGGTACTTTCTGAAAGGAGATAATTCTGCGTTATATTTTAAGACAGTTTTTTTATTATTTAACGCTTCGCAACATGTAAATACGATATTTTTGTGTTTCTCAAATGTGTATTATATCAAATACCCATTGAAAACAAAAACAAAATCTAATTCACGAAATAAAATAATAATCGAGTTGTGTTGTTTTGCCATGTTTCTTTAAAACGAACGAAATCGAATGTAAGAACAAATTTTAGTAATCTTTTACAATCGTATAGCATTCTTAATGGGCATTTTATTTTTATTGAAACTTTTGATTGAACTTAATTACAATAAGAAACAGCTATTTCAGTTAAGGGAGACGCCAACTAGTGCATTTAAAATTAGTATTTCGCAAAAATTCAAAGAATTACAACATGCCGCGTAAAAAGTTATTTGATGTGACATTTGCCGATAGGCAATGCCAACCTAAAAAAGAAAATGAACTATTTTAGTTGGGGGAGGCACCAAAAAACGTTTTTATTTTTTATTTAAAACCCAAACCATGAACCAATGAAATAGCTTATAATTTCTTAGTTGAACCTATTTAATGGTTATTAGTATGGGTTATTTAAAAATAAAAAATATATATGTTATATGACGTCAGAGGGTTGACAGTACCCATCGGCCACGTCAAATTAAATAACTTTGGACATGTCGTCATGTGGTTCTTGTGATTTTTAAGTGTATATTAATTTTTTTGAAATCTTAATTAAAGTTCATTATTTGGTGTCTCCCTCAACTGAATTAATTGCTCCTTATTTTATTTAAGATCAATAATTTATTTTTTTTAAATAAAATGCGTATTGAGAGAAAGTGTTGCCATAGTAAAGAAAAAAATTAGTTCAACTTTATTATATTTCTAGTTTTTATTGCCAAACTGTACGAATGACTACTGCCAATATACCGAAAAAGTATTTCATAAAACTCTATAACTTCATTATTTGATGCATTTTCTAATGAAATTGTGTTCATCTGAAGCGACCTGCCAGGTATGTATGTTTTTTCTATATTTGTTTGTATATAATTAGATAAATAATATGAAGCAATATTTGTACAGCGCCCTTGAGGTAATTTTTCACAAAAACGGCGCTATACAAATCATCATATTATTATTTATGTAGGTAGGTATTAAGGAAATTGTTTACGAAAATGTAAGTAAATGCTATGGTCTTAGGCATTTGAATTATTATTATTTAATAAAAAAGGTCTAAATAAAATCGCGTTTTCTGGGTAAAGTAATTTCGTTTCCGTTAGTGTGTAATTAAAAAAAATTATGTTTACGAAAATACAAAATTAAAACGTTTTTTACATAGACACTTTATGTTAAACTGTTAAATCTGAACGGCCAACCTTTGATAAAGCGTTTCCTCCAAATTGCCGTTTGGTTTATGCAAATTTAAATTGGTTAATTAGCCAATCAATTCCAAAACCGATTAAACTAAACTTGTTTAACCTTCAAAACGCGTTTTAAGTCAATCTGACATTTTAAAATACCACGCGTATCGATTATATCGAAACAAAAGAGGAACGGCGTATGTTGCTAATTATTTTGAAAACGGAACGGGAAGATAACTTTTGGATTAATTAAGTCCAAAGATAATCTCGCCCTTGCGAAAGGCCTTAGAGAAAAATAAATAATTCAAAATACGTATCGTAGCGACAGCTGATTTAAACATAGTGCTCACACAGATGCATTGCTTGCAAACAGCACGTTTCAAACTTGTTATTCAACTTACGAAAAGAAAACTCTAGTGAAAGTGAAAAATTGTCGTTTCTAATCATATTATTTTTTTAAACACAATGTAAATCTTTTCAAATAAGTATATTTTTTTTACGAATATTCAAATTCGACCAACGTTTTCACTTGGCGTCCCTTTTACGTTAAAAAAATCAGAAGGTGTGAGCAAGACAAACGGTTGTTTCTCAGTGGTGTTTCGCAAGGACATCACTGTCGGAAGTGTGCGAGATACCTAGATATCAGTGGCGTGCATTGCTTTATGATCAAACGTAGGCTGTGCGTAGTTCTAGTTGGTGTATGATTTTTATTTTTTTTATTTAAGGAGAAAATACAGATACAGACAGTAATATAAAAACAACATACAATATTTTTAGAACTCGCCTGCATCCTAGCTATTTCTCACGGATTAATATGAAACAGATAAATAAACCTTTAAAATAATATTTAGAAAGGTTGAGGAACTTAAGTTACACAATTGTGATACAGAGAAAAAATTTGAAAAAATAAAGTAATAGAAGGTAAATAAACGTTATAAATAATATTTACAAGAAATGAGCGTTGCATATTTTAAAACGGCTATTTTATCATCATATTCCACTGATAGCTGTGATCAATTGAATAAATGAGCGCATGAGTTCCTTACCAAATTCAAGGAAAAATACATTTGAATGTCGTATTGTTATAATACCTTTTAATGGTACGTTTTTCTTGGGATACGCACAGCTTTTCAGTCTTTATGGAGTGCACGTCACTGCTACATACGCAAAAAATCACATAATCTGTTCCACATTGAGACAAAAATTATAGAATTGCAGCCCGTGGTGGGAGACCACATTAAAAATGAAACATTATTGGCTATGGCTATGTGTAATGAAAAAAAAATTGAAAACCCTAATATTTATTGTATTTGTCTTATCGTTAAACATAGCTGGGATCGAAGGAGATTAAGTCTGTATCCACTGTGAGATTCGAACTCGATTAGAGCATCCTGCCTACCAGAATATTGATCCGGTCTGAATAGACAGATACGCCATACGCCCAAACTTCTTTTACCCTTTGCATATGCTCTCCCCATTTCCTACAACTGCGAAAACTGGACACAACAAAGGAGGGATCACAATAGCGTAGTTAAAACTAAGAAAAAAGTGTTTAACTTTCTTCAGAATATCAAAATTGAAAAAGTAGCAAGCGACAGTTTCCAAGCGATATTTGGCATTTAAGTAAAAAAGTTGAATTCTACAGCTATTAATAATATAACACGATGCAAATGTAAATTTCACAGAAAATCTCGATGAGCATAACTTCTCAGGCTGACCTAAATATTATCGTTTCTCGGATATTTCTTTGATCTGAGCTGAACCAAGTCTTCAGGGACAAAATCGTACGGGAAACTAATTTGATTCTGTCGGTTGATATGAGAAACTGCTCTAGATTTTGCTTATCCTAAAAGATAATGAAAAAGACTCCATACCTACTTCGTGCCTACACGAAACTAGTACAACGTTTGATAGACAAGCTCTTCGAAAAACGTATCAATTTTTGCCTAAAGCAAAATTTGTCTTTAGGAAATATTCATCAAACAGCTAGCCATTGAAAAGTAATTGGATCATTTTTAAATTTTATTTTCTGAAAAGAAACACTCGGTGGCCATGTTGAAGTTTATCTGAACACACGATCCATATTTCAAGTTTCGCAACGCCGTTTTCTAAAACTCAACATATTAAATTTTATCCCACATTTTATGTCATTCAGTGAGATCATCTGACATTGGAAGATTCAAAAGTAAATAACATGTCGGTAAATAACATCTATATTCAACAGTGATACGATTTTCGTGAAAATAAATAACTTTTATGAAAATGAACGCGTAAAAATAATTCAAGGAAATTAATGTTTTTGTGTAATCCAGATATAATTAGTGAGATTTGTTTTCCATGTCGAAAATAATTTGTTCCAGGTGTCCTTGAGTTTTTGCTTTACGGATGTGACGTTGTTCCAAAGTACATTATCCAGTAAGGGTACTTTTATAAAGGTATACTGTAATATAACAAAGGCGTAAACCAAAAACATCTGTGGAAAGTGTAAAAGAAAGGCTCTCCCTCTTGGTTTAACGCTGAGCATATTGTGGAAGGTCACTCGTTGAGTATCAAAACGTCAAAAAGAATATATATTTTGAAAAATAAAAGCACCCCTTGAAACATTTAACTTATATAAGATATAAATTTTAAGTTGTCTTATCTTGTGAGATGATAAAATCGAGATGAATTCCTTATTGCGAGTATAGGGAACATATTTAAGGAAAAGGTGTAATAAAAAAGAAAGCCATTAATAACATACATTTAACAATTGGCACGGTACTGCTTCATGTAACACTGTCGCAATTATACGCCGCTCACGTAATAGAAGCTTTTGCTACGAAACTAAACTTATAAAATAACGCATGCGGCGAAAAAAATATCCCGCTATCGGAAAAGTTATTTGGCACAGCGGTGCCCACGCTCGGATCGCGCACTAGGGTCGTTTGATTTAGCTACGTCAATCCGATGATCGCAAATAATTTATACATCACATTCAGAAATAATTATTCCGTGTCACTAGAACTTTGTCAGACGGGGACTGCTGCATTAACGATTTGACTGCAGGGCTGCATTATCATTTATAGGTTAGTGGAATAGCATGCCGGTAGTAACTAAAAACCTGAAATCTGCATTCATTCGGTAAAACTTGTAGAAAAAATGTTTTTTTAAAGCGGGGTTTTAAGGTTTGGGTATTGCTGGATCGATTTAACTTGCGAAGGGATAATTCGCTTACCAACTATAGGATAACTATAAAACGACGTGGCGCGTCTATCGGGGAGACGTCGGCGGCCGTCGGCACAGAACTGGACCGTCGCGGCGCAGCGTCCCGGCGCCCGCCGCTGCCCCCGCCCTCCGCCCCCCGGCCAGGGGTATATTTAGCGCTGGCATCACCAACATCTCCTTCTTCATCTCCTTTCTTCCTCTTCTGCGAGCCGTGGATCTTCGGCAGCCACCGGCACGGAAGCTTCTCTTTATAACCTATATTATTGCGTCAAAATATGGACATCATCCCGACATTCGAAGCATGAGTAATCGAGTTATCGAACCAAATTAATGTGCTTAATTCTGAACCTCAGTAAAAACTAATAATTTATATATTAAATAGTAGTTTACACAAAATATTTCTTATTAATTTTATTAAAAACTATTAATGAATCTTCCAGAAATATAAACATTTTGGAAGATACCTACCTACATGAGTATAAAACAAGATAATAAAAACATAAAGAAGCTTTTATCTTTTTTTTAATTGTTTGATTGAGTAGGTAAGTCTTTTGAGTAATTTTAACTAGGTACCTGTCAATAAATTATTTCTTTTAAAAGGCAATTTTGTCTATAATTTGTACCAATCTGTATATTATTTAAATATATTGCCAATTTAGGACTGATCAGTGATCAGCACGACCGAGGAATTTAAAGTCCAGTCGGAGGGAAAATAAATTTGGGATTGAATAAAAAAAATGCATGAATAATATCAGTACTCACGTAGGTGTTTTTTAAATATCGCAACTTACTATGTAAATCATTAGAGCTTCAGACTATAATTGCGCATTTTGGACCTAGATAGGTACCCAGGAATAATAAAACTATGTTAGTATTCAATAGATACAGTCTGACATTTAACGGTAGACAAAAATGAGGGCGCTGCGATCGTTTAAAACGTTTTAAACACGACACCAAGATGGCGAATTTAAAGTCCAGTCGGAGGGAAAATAAATTTGGGATTGAATAAAAAAAATGCATGAATAATATCAGTACTCACGTAGGTGTTTTTTAAATATCGCAACTTACTATGTAAATCATTAGAGCTTCAGACTATAATTGCGCATTTTGGACCTAGATAGGTACCCAGGAATAATAAAACTATGTTAGTATTCAATAGATACAGTCTGACATTTAACGGTAGACAAAAATGAGGGCGCTGCGATCGTTTAAAACGTTTTAAACACGACACCAAGATGGCGCATAGCAAGATTATTGTAAGTTTAACAAAGCAGAATGGGCCAGGTGCATGTTTTTTACTTTCACTAAACGGTATCCAGAAATTAATAGTACTTTCTGAAAGGAGATGATTCTACGTCATATTTTAAGACAATTTTACCTTGAATTTTTTATTTATTTAGCGTTTTGCAAGGAAGACGATTACACTGAAAAGGCATTTTCTGTATTTCTGATTTGTATTCATAAAAATAACCATGTATTAGATGAAAGATTATTTTTTTTAAATATATATATTATAAATAAATATAAAAAAAGAAAAAGAAAAACGAAATCAAATTCACAGATCAAAAATATAAATAAGAAAAAAACGAATCGTTTCTTTAAAACCAACTGTCAATTTCGAATGTGTAAAATTTTGAATTTGAGGAACAAAACTTCAAAGACATAGTTAGCAGCTTAGTATTGCCATAGTAATGAAAAAATGTAATTCATCTTTATTAAATGTCTACATTTTGTTGCCAAATATACCTGTGCATTGCAGGGGCTTAGTGGTGACAGTTCCTAAATCTTCCGAATAGATTACCCAAGAGATCGATCAACCAATATATTATTATTCCAAACATATTTCAATATATATATTATTATTTCTAAATTTACTAACATGTTTATAAACTTATCTGTCAATACAAAAAAATATATATAGAGAAAACAGGTCGTTCGCTCTTCAGTTCCCTTTTTGATCGCATGTACAGATAAGTTAGTATTTCGTTTCAATTTGCACTCTGTGAATAAAAATTTCGTCTAAAAGGTTAATTCAATTTAGGTGATCGATAGCCTGGAGGATACGGCGCCTGACTAGAAGTCGGACGGGACGGTATCAATATCACTGTGGATAACCGACTTACTCCTTTTTAAAAAAAAATTTAAATCCTTTTATTAGTTAATTTTTTTAAATATATTTACCATACATATTAATTATGGTAAACTATTAGTTTTTCAAACAAAATAAAATTAAAATAAACACGAAGTAATGCTTAGTAAAAAAGTTTGTATTGGTTTAGTAGAGCTTCTTTATTAAAAATAAAATTATAAATTCCGCGATGAAAGATCGGAGCTTCTGTAGAACAAGGAAACGGTGGCGATGTAATATAGTTTCACCAGAAGTCTGAAAAAGGCTAATCGAGACCATAGGTAAACCAAGCCACTTTGGGAAAAATGTTGAAAGAGAAGAAAAGATTTTAATAAAGCCACATTGCACAAGATTTTTCAACAACAAAAGATGCTACTTGATTAATTAATTAATTAATTAATTAAAGTAATTTATCACATCCCATCATCAGCCTATCTCATTTTGACCAAATTAACATTTCCAGATAATGTGATTCATTTGAGTGGGTTTCCTAAATAAAGGTTAAATTTATTTTTGTATTTAGTGAGGTTTATCTGTGTGGGTAGGTCTGTAGGTAGTCGCAGAAATAAAGGGATAACGCACAAAGACAATATTATATAAAATGCAGCATAAAATGTAAAACGAGACAGGAACTATCGAATGCATAAACTGTTTTTTTTTATTTTTAAATCCATAGATTTTTCTAGACACTAGCGCCGCCACCGACTACAAAGTTAAGTGTATCAATCTGTGCAATTAAGAGTATTATGTTATGACCCACTTTTGGCTTAAGTACTAAGGACCGGTATTTACGTTCAAGTTGCTATTGGGTAGGAATCCTGACTACCGAATCCGACTCTTAACATTCCTGAAAACTGAAAAACCGGCCGTAATTGGATAAAAATAAACAATAAAAAACTGCCTCCATGGTTAACATTTTTTTTAATTTTCCCAACTGTCCGGGCCAGTGGGACTATGACATCCTTAATTGGAGTATGTTGTAAGATAAGAAAAAGAAAAATTCGAGTAAGTACTATTATAACATGTCGAGTGCATAAGATGTTTTTTTCTGCGCTTAGAACAAAATATAGCCACCATCGCAATCATGTCGATCTGGGTAGTATGATACTTTGGAGAAATTGATCATCACAAAAGGGGATTTAGATATTGTATCTAATAAATAAATTGACCACAATATTGCTTATCGACTAAAAAAAATATTGTTTCCATAAGTAGGTACAAATAATGTTATTATTGTGTTTGTCGCATCAGAGTTTCGCATTTAAATTAAACAACCATAAAAATAATGATGGTATGTCGGCTCAACTCAGCGAAAAAAATTGATTCAAATATCAGCGGTAAATGCGGGCCGGTAAAACAGAAATCTACAAACTCCCGGTACTGACAGTACAGTACCGAGTTGAATATCATCTGTCAAAGCGACAGAATGACCAATTGTTTATTTACACGGTGGGGTTAATTTAATTTCGATTTAACTAGAATAATATGTAAAATAACTTAACAATGGCCTACTACAGAAATTCTTACTTGCCGGGCCTTGTACAAAATGGAGTTTACGACGCTAATGCAAAGTACAAAAAGAAATACAATCGACTAAAAGATGAAGTTAAATTTCTTGTGATGGTATGATTTCTTTTAACCGTACACTTTAAAATAGATACTCGTCTCTTTTTCAAGTTATATTTTAATGGAGTGATTATTATTATAATAGGAAAATGCCGCATTATGCGATCAAGTGGCAGAAATTCAAGAAAACATTGTTGTGGTTAAGGAGGAGCGGAGATTTTTGCTTCGCAAGCTGCTTGAATTCGAAGGAGATGCAGAACCCTTCCAAACAACTTACAGGAATTCAGTTTCTCCTAGCACAAGTTATTCAGACCATCTGACTCCGGTCAAGAAATCCAAGAAGAGATCAAATTCCGATGCGCAAGGTACATTTTAACAAAGTTATTGCATTTTCGGAGCTAGACTTTGGTTCGCACACTATAACTATTTCAGTAATACAAATAGATAATACTTAGGGTTTCCGTACACACAACTTCAAAAACACGCTATGAAGGCTGTAGTAGTTTGTAGGCAACTAATTCTCATGGACCCAAAAGGTCATTAGGTGTACAAGATTACAACCTGATACCGTCTTTAGGGTGCGTTTTTAATTTTATGTTTTCGTAGACCTCTAACTATGTTTTTGGCTGAAAGCATTGTATTTCATGGTATTAAAAGGTGGGATCCCTTTTCGCTTTGCTAGCCTGATTCGCATGGCTGTCGCACATGTGATCCATCAATTTCTATCCCCATCCGCGAATGTTGCATATGTGATCTATGAAGTTTCCCTAAAACACGCAGGGCCAACCCTGAGCCAAAATACACGTGGTTGAAGCCAAATTTTGGCACCCTTTGTCAATCTCAAAGTAACACCAAAATTATTTACAACAATAGGTACTGTCAATCCTGTGGTGTACAGACCTAAAAAAATCGATTGGCAAGCGGAGTCTAGGAATATTTGTTGTAAGCGCAAAAAGTAGTTTTTATTTATTTTGTAAAGAATTTTGTAAGAAAGAAAAAAAGTAATCACGGGAAACTTCCACAAATAAACTTAGCTATAAAGTATTTTTAAAACTTGTTTCTTTCATGCATTCATAATTTTCTAATGAAAATATCAATTATTTAGTAGTTAACGCTTATATTCTTTACAACGTAATTAACAAATTTTATTTTAATTCTTATCAAGGGAATTTCTAGGAAAAGGTTCAATTTGTCCAAAGCATATTTTTAGGTTTTCATAATGTAAACCAAATAGTAGTATAGCTTTATTGAAATAGTGGTTTCACTGATGACTTTGCCTTGACAAACACCTAAGTAATAATTACTGTAATTTATAATATTTGGATGATTTGTATAGCGTCAGCTAGTATTATCGGCCCCTTGACAAGTTGTCGCCCGGAGCGGACTGCTCCAATTGTGCCAGCATAGGACAGCCCCTGAAAACACGTTATACATTGTGTCAAAAAGTGCCGCATACTGAGATAGATTGCGTTAAAATGGCCAGCATTATAAAGGCTAACTATGTAATTGTATTTTTTAACATAGAAAGCTGATGATTAAAGAAGTTTTCATTTTATTTGGGTAAATGAAATGTGCTACATGCGCTCACAAATGGCCCTAATTTAATATATTATTGTAACACTAACTTATATACAGTATTTTTATAAGCTTCTCGAGTATTTACAATAACAATTTATTCTATTTCATATTCCGTATGTACACCCGCCAATAAATATTAAATTCATCTCTATATTTAAAGCATTACGTGCTAAAAGTGTATTTTCTAAAATATTTAATTAACGCCATCTGTGAGCGCTTACCACATTTCGTATCCCCTTAAGGCGAAATGAAGTAATTTAATGGTTTTTAGGAATTATCTTCAAATGCAAAATATTACTCCTTACTTACTTTTCCTACGTTTTATTGCTGCTTGTAATGCAAAATATTTCAATTTAACAAGTCGAGCTTCCTAAACTTACTTAATTACCTATACTTTATCACTGGCTGTGATGCAAAACATTACAATTAAATAAATCCGTCTAATTCCAGACCCCAAGCCTGCAAAGTCTAGGAGAGCTTCCAAAACCCCTGCCAAACGTTTGGTGCAGCCCATCCCGCTGGATTCCATGGGCCGCCCGATATTTCCCATCTGTCTCGGCGGCCTCACAGTCCACTCCCTGGGAGAGGTGATCTCCGACAAGCCCATGTACCACACGGAGGACCTTATCTTCCCCGTGGGCTTTGTCTCCACTCGGGTCTACGGAAGCCTGAGAGACCCACTGAAGAAATGTGTATACACTTGTAAGATTAGCGACGGAGGAAATACACCGCAGTAAGTAGAAATAGAGTGAACATTTTGAAAACTTTTTGGCCTTATACTTTATAAATACAATCAGAATTCACACCACATTTCAATTTACCGCTTGTGAACCCTTGCAATCACCTACTCCTCGTTGAATGATTTAACCCTTTTGGACACTTAAATGGACTAAAGTTACCCAATTTTAATTTTTCGTTTCGACTTTTAAATACTACCTATAGTCTGCATGTATAGAAAACATTACCATTGTAAACCAAATGCGTAAATCAAATGAAGTCGCCCAAAGCCTAAAACATCAGCACCCTTGAGGTGATTTTTCACAAAAGCTGCGCTATACAAATAATCCAATAATTATTATTATTGTTATCCCAAGGATACATAAATGCAGTTATTGTAGTGCCGATGTTGCATAAAGCATGAGGAAAGAAAGGGGTGGGAGGAACTTTTTTTTTGCTTAGATATTTCAATCTGCGACAACCGGCATTTAAAAATGGACTAATTGTCCCGGCCTCTTTCACAGTATGTGCAGTATGGAGTTAATTAAGAAACGGTAAAAGGCTTGTCAAAGGCACTGCGTGGAACAGAATTGGGGCAGGATGGTAATGCCTGGGAACTAGGAGTAAATGGCGAAAAAATTCACCCCGGTATGTAGCATCGTGATGATGAATGAGCCTGTCAACTTCAAATGAGTCTCTGAAGATCAGTGGTATGCGCCACTGTCATAAGCACTCTTCTGGTGATATTTCACAAAATGGCGCATATGAATTAAGTATTATTATGTGCAATGAAGCAAAACTCTAATTTTGAAACATGCAAATGTGGAGCGCTGCGATAAATAATGTGCTAACTTCAATGTGATACCTGTCATTATTAAATAATGTTTCATCACACCGTAGGAATGATATTAACAAACGGTACGGTTCACAAAGTTATACATACATGCAAAAGCATGTTATTATTTTGATCCTCTAGAATTAGAAAATTTTCCAACAGTACAAATACTTACTATGCTCGGCAAGTAATCAATGGTGGCTCTTTGATATTGATCTTTTATCTCTGTTATTAAACATCACCTTCCAATTATTGATCTTAAAACTCACCGTTACATTTTATTTCCAGATTCGAAATAGTGGCCGATTCAGACCTGGACTCGCCGATAGTGGGCACTTCTCCCAACTACTGCCATGGCATGCTCCTGCAGCAGATCAACGGGAAGGCGGACATCCGGAACTTCACCACCAGCCCTAAGGGGGCCAAGTTCTTCGGCCTCTCCCATCCCACCATACTCAACCTCATCCAGAGCTCTATGGGGGCAAGAAAATGTATTAATTACAAGTGGAGCAAATTTGAGGTATGTAAAATTGAGTTCCTTAAAAGAATTTATTTTTAGTATTCATTGTGTCTAAATAATTCCAAAGTCGTATGTCATTAAAAAAATATCTATTTTCATAACAAGCAATCACTTTGTGGTTTGACGCCATAAACACTTTAATAATAATAAGAATAATTGGATGTTTTGTATAGTGCCGTTTTTGTGAAAAATTACCTCAGGGGCGCTGTACAAATATTACTTCCTATTCTTTATCTAATTATGTACAAACAGGTTACGCATAACAATGATGAGTGTAGTGTGATAATAAAACAGTGATAAGTGGGGAGAAGTTTTAGTTGTTAGACAGTTTATGGCCTTAGGATTATGTTTAATATTACTTTTTTGTTGTTATGTTTTAGCACTAGTTAAGTAATTGTATAGTAGGTAGGTTTGTGTGTGTGTTTTATGATAGGATATGTTAAGGTAGATAACTTATGAGATGTATGCTAAGGTATGATATGCTTAAGTTTTTTATATGATATGAAGTGTTATTTTAATTTATAAGTTAGATAAGGAATGTTATACCATGCCATATTATGCTATGTTAAGTTATAAGCTATATTATATTATGTCATGGTAAGTTACAAGTTAGATAAGCTATGTTTTATTGTGCTATGTTATGTTAAGTTTAGTTATGGGTATTTAAGTAGTGCGTGGAAGAGAATGGCCGACACAGGTGTCGATGAGGCTCGCTATACATCACACCGCCAATCCTTCATTAGCGCGAAGAGGAGGAAGGAACGTGAACAATGTCAAATTGGCACGTGGAATGTCAGAGGAGGAATGGAAAGAAAGATTAATGAACTATGTGATACAATGGTAAGGAAAAGTTTGGATGTACTCTGTATAACAGAGAGTATGAAAAAGGGGAGCGGTACTATGCAGCATAATGATACGCTCATCATCTGGTCTGGGAGACCAGATACAGACAGGGCTCATCAGGTGTTGCAGCGTTACTGTCTCCTAGAATGGTGGAATGTATGTTGCAATATGAATGTGTAAGTCCGAGAATAATGTGGATCCGATTCAAAATCAAAGTGTTTTTAGTTATATGCTATGCTCCTGTCAACTCTGAAAGCAATGAAGTGAAAGATGATTTTTGGAGTGGTGTGAGCGATGTGATGAAATTAAAAAATATGAATGAAAGGATTATAATGGTAGGGGATTTGAATGGGTGGGTGGGAGTTAGAAGGGATGGTTTTGAGTCAGCCTTAGGTTTATTTGGGGATGAAAGAACGAATGACAATGGAAACAGAATACTTGAAGTATGTTTAGAGTGGAATCTGCTTATCAATTATTAACTTCCACCTCGTATGTCTTTATGGATACCATTGTTATGTTGTCTCGGTCATCCATTTAATTATTATCATTTTGTATTCTCTCTGTTTCACTCTATAGTATTCTGTAACTATATATGTATAACCGATAACTCTGTATTATTCTTTAGTTATTATATTTGCCCTGAGCTAAGTGAACCCGGTTGGCGAAAAATAAAATGTATTGGTGGTTTATTACAAAGTGTTTGTTTATTTAATTTTTTTAAAAATCTTATAATACTTGCTCCACATTTCCACAACTCTGAGAGCTAAAGTGTAGGTGACATGGTAACCGTGCCAATCTTTGTACCCCCTCGCTCCGTCTCATGTCAGTTTTTTGTGCCCCAATCAAAGGACGCTAAACAAACCCTCACCAGTGAATGATGGTGTGGAAAGATTACTGGTAATGGGCAAGCAGAACCAATAACTAATAATTTGACGGCCTCCATGGTCGAGGGGTAAGGCTCTCGACTACGAATCCGAAGGTCGCGAGTTCAAATCCCGGCGTGCGCAAGTAAATTTAATTTAATTAATTTGTGTTGTTTCACAATTAATTCATTTAAGGCGATCCACCGGCTAAAATTTTAACGAAATCACGCACTCCTTATGCAGGTGGCGACAAGGTTGAAAATCCCGCTGTACATCGTCCACATGTTTCGATTTACGCAAAAAAAACATGACCAAAATGCGTGTTTTATTCTATTCTGTAAAGCTCAGACATAATTATTAAAATTTTTTACGGTCTTACTCTAAAAAACTTAATTTACCACAGTGAACAAAACGAAAATATGGGAAAAGGAGGTCATTAGTAGGAGATTTTGCACTTTAAACATTTTTTTTCTAAGCTTATACAAAGACATATACCAAAAAAATGCCCGGTTAAATGAAAGGCCGAGGTGTGATCTATTTGCATTATTTAATTAAATCATCTATGATAGAAATTCTCAAACCAAAAACACACGATTTTGCATTACTTCCCATTGCATCGCCTTAAAAACAATAATAGTATATTTGCGCACGTTCCAGAGTGGAAGATACTCTCAGTATCGCGCTGGTGAAAGACCACCATTCAGAATTGAAACGTTGCTTGAAATGGCTTTTAGTCAAAAAAGTTTTTAGTGACCAGATCTGAATAGCCAGGTATTTCCTCACTTTCCTCTTCCCCTCCCCAATACCTTCAGCCTCACAACATTCCCCAATTGGGGATGCCATAGTCTCACTGGCTCCAGACGGTTGGGAGCAGTTGGGACTCTTCTGCGGTATTCATATAAAAAAAATATATAAAAATCCAACCAATAATTGTGCGATACGAGAGTGAAGAGGTATGGACTCAGACTCTTGCTTCAGAAGAATTTGCTGAATATCTCAACAAGTATTCATTTTTCTAAGTTGTCTACGTCTACAGAGAAATTTACACTATATCAGACATAAAGTGGGGCTACATCCCATGGTAGAATTTGGCCCTTTCAAGAAAAGTTCTCCACTGACTGTGGTCCCTCACCATTCACCTCAGTCCTCCGGTCCTCAGTCCTTTCCGTCCTGCTCCATTCCTTTTTCACGCAGTCTATCCATCTCTTCCTCAGTCGGCATCTGGGTCACTTCCGGTTAGACTGTTCTTCATAACATTACATAATAAATGCTTTTATTTCATTAAAGGTTTCAAAATCCGGCGACGTCTACAATGGAGATGAAAGCGACCCCACAATAAATTTTGAAAAGCTACAAAGATGCATCATCCTTTCTGCCTACCACACAATGCCAGAAATCAAGGAAGAACCCCCGGATGACATCTTAGACTTCTCCGAATCCCACTAGAAATCTTCTCCATTTGTACTTGCATATTTTTTTATAATTTCTTTCATCAACCTAATTAGTGTAATTATTTACAAGTCATGTGAATTGTAATTATATTAATTCATTCTCATAAATGTTAAAACCTTGAATATGAAAATTTGGTTAAAATGTTTTACTCAAATTTTTTTCTTACTTCACATTAAGTATGGAGATTGTGACTCAAGTGGGAGGACATACTATGCTGGGCACATAGCGTGGCTAACAGATAATATTGGATCAGATGAGATGGGCTGATGACCCGAAGTCCACTGCTGGCTTCAGACGGGTAAAAGGTGCCAAGAATTATCAAAACTATAGACAGTTGATGGAAGTCTGTATCCAAACATGGAAGCCATATTTGAAGGCTTGTGAAGATAGCTTCCATGTAATGCATCTCTCATCAAATTAAATTTAGTCATATCAGAGGTTTTTACAATTGAACAAACACATGTTATCAAAATGTGTTTAATTCCTTTTTTTTACATTTATCGACTCTAAGGATCACTAATTAAAAAAATAATTTAAAAAGACAGTATACGTTTTATTATTTCCTACAAATATAATATTCAAGCAAACTTACAAAATCTTTGTGGGAGACATAATATAACATTATAATTAAATAAAAGTAAGTTAAACCATGAACATTATTATGACAACCACAGTGTCTATTACAACTTCCAGTATTTTCTTTTATGGTGTCTAAACAAATAAGAATGTATCAAAAATTATAAAAGAAAAAAAAAATTAACCCTTTTGCTACGTACTCAGGTAAGCTTTTCCAATTGAGCTAAGCAACCATACCAATTTGCCAAATCGACAAATAAAATAATTTACTATGTAATAATCATTGTTCACGTTTCTCATTGCTAAAATAAAGAACAGTCTCGCTTTATTTCTCCATACCTGACATTGCAAGCTGTCAAATAATTATTTAGGAGTTTTATCTCGTCAGTGTCTAGGAGGCATCGTTGTACATCAAAATATTTTCTTTATGACTTAGAGTTGTATCCATTTAATAACTACATAATTTAGCAGTCAACAAAAGTAGTAAAACTATGCAGTCATATCTTATTTTTATTCAATATTAAAATATAAGTATTTCAGAGAAATAAGTACATAATGCTATGTATCTATCAAATTATCTAAAACCACATTTTTACATTGTGCGAAGCACTATTATTATTATTAAAAATTTGTTTGTGAGAAAAAGACCTGCATTCTTTACTATTATCATAAAACAAATCGGTTCCAAGTGTGTTTAAAGTTTGAAAGAGCAATTTAACAAATTCAAGATCATAATATAATAAGGGATAAATCCATTTTTTTTTTCAGTTTCGTTTCTGGAAAACAAATAAACTCAAGTACATATGTATTTGATAATACATAGTTATCCGGAAGGGTTGGAGTTAGGTGCTCAACCGACAATGAAGCTATGTACTTGCATTACATAATGTGAGTTCGTTAAAAAATATATTTACACAAGACGTAACCTATTTACATTATTTGAAGTATATAAGATCGATAATAGGTTATTATTGCATCAGGTATTACTTCATACATCTTTATAGCGTTACTATCTAGAATAGAGCTCTGAAATAGCTCAATTACATTAATGTTTGTCATTTTGTCTTAAGGCAAATATATTTATTTGCAATAATCACATTGCAATCATTCAAAGGCAAATTAAAAATATTCAGCTCGATTTTATTTTAAAATATTTGTTAAATCGGCAGAATTATTTCGTATAACTTTAAAGTCCGTAATAAGGTCATGTCTTCCAACAAAGATGCGACAATTATGCAAAGTTTATGGCATTTGCAAATTAACCAAGATCACTTATTTATAAAAACTAGTGTTAGGATAGTTTATATTATTCATCTACATTTTTTTATGACAGCTATAGACTCATTTTTGTAAGGTCCACCAAATACGCTATGGAAGCCATGTGAGCGTAGAAACGGTGTCAGATAAATCGACACACATATGATTCGGCACATTTTTTAAAAGTGGTTAGATAATGAAAACAACAAAAAAAAAGCTCGAAAACCTAATCTAACCTAACCCAATTAATCATTTATATTTTTTTATTATAATTATGTTAGGTTAGATTTGGTTTTCGGGGAAGTTTTTTTTGTTTGTTTTTTGTTTGTACTTTTAATGACTATCACTTTTAAAAAATATGCCGATTCGATTAATACGTGTGTTAAATTATCATGGAACCCTTAAAAATGCATGTTTGTGTACAGATTTGTTTCACGGAAAACTAGCATACATAATAATAAAACTTATTTTCTTACCTAGGCTAGAATTATCAATATAAAAAGGTATCATTATGATGATTGCTCCTTTTTGACATCAAAACTTTGATCATGATATACAAGAAATTAATAATCTATTTTTTTATTAAAAAACCTTATCAACTATCTTCCACTTGTTTATTTCAGACCGGACCGGTTTCACCCTATGACGGGCATCTTCAGACTGGTCACCAGCAGTCTGTAGATGCCCATGATAGGGTGAAATCGGTTCGGTCTGAAATAAACAAGTGGAGATAGTTACAAAGGTTTTTTAATCAAAAATTCATATTAAAATGGAATTACACCACAAATTGAAAATTTTCAAAATTAGAAATAAGGAAATTAATAGGTTACATACTCTTTGAATTTAATATGCTAGGGGGGAAATATGTAATATCACGCAGTGAAGTACATATCTGCAAATTGGCAGCATTACTAAAATAAAATATAATATACATTCACTTATTTATACATATTTTAAAACATTCATTTATATATGTGTACTTCTCCATACATAAGTGTTTATAAGTCCAACTCCAAACTATATTATTCTTGGCCCCGTGATAATTCAACACGCTTATGAATCGGTACACCTTTTAAAAGTGATAAGTACGAAAAAAATCAAACAAAAAACCTAACCTAATTAAACTTTTTATTTTAATTAAAAAAAAATTTTTTTTAATTATTATTAATTTTGGTTAGGTTAGATAAGTTTCGGGCTAGTTTTGTTTTTCATACTTTATTTTATTTCATACACTTAAAAGGGGTGCCAATTCATATGTGTGTTGATTTATGTGGTCACCATTATTCCTACCACAACCGTCTTCTAACTTATATTTCAGTTTTGTCATGTACAAATAAATAATTTAAGACAATAACACATTTGACTAAAGAAATTCGATACGCTTTTGACTGAAATGGGGTAAGTTGTTTTGCGGGTAGGATAGCTGCATAAATAAAGCTCAACAATATACAATATGCAAGATTGACCTTTTTAGACACTCAAAATTACCCGTATGACTCCTGTATCACTGTTTGATTTCCAGCTACATAAAGCACAAAAAAGGTGTCAGCTGCCACCGGTTGTTGACCAATGAAAAAATATATAATAAAAGTATGAAATTATTTTAATGCATGAAAGCACTAAAACGCTGTTTTTTTTTAAATTTGGTAATGTGCATGGCCTTTTGACTTTCAAATCCATTAGCGGATATTACACGTACGCTTCGGACTCAAGATCTCACCACAATTCGTTCCAATACGTCTGCCAAAACTTATGTGTAAAAGCAGCGACCTGAAGTCCGAACGCCCAGATCTCCCGCCAGTCCAACGTATAGGTTTTTCAGAATTTTTAAGAATGAAAACATAAAAATCAGTATCAGGTAATTTTTTTAATGAAAAATTGCCAGTAAATTATCTAAACTTGCACTTGTTTATACGTAAGTAATTTATGATCTGGGTAATTATAACACAACGTTATTATTTCGGTAAATGGCCATTGCGATGTCTATCTTATGATTATATTAACTGTAGCAAAACTTTTCAACCGTACGACATACCGCGCATCAAGCCAAACTTCATTCAGATCTGAGAAATCCCTTTACACACACGCTTACGAGCAGAGATCAGTCAATCAGCGGATCAGTCCGCCCACCGAAGTGCGGTGAATTTTTTTACCCAAATCAATACAACGTTCTGGCCGGTAGGCCGATCTGGCATGTTGACGGGTGCTTTGGAGCGAAGATCGAGAAACACAGGCGGAAACGTACGTGTGGGAGACGCTAATAGGTTAGCTTTTTAATTTGATTAATTATTACTAGTGCACAGAAAATCAAGTGTATTTGAAAAGAAAAACTATAAATTTTAAAATATGTATTATTAAAAAGCATTGGTAATATCTGTTGTAACGCCGGGTTCCCGCTTTATATTTATCTCATAGAACGAACCTTTCTATGATAGACAAAAATTGTAGCGTGTTCACACTTGCTCTATTTCTATTCGTTTTCAATTCATTTGTATTTACGGAGCTCAAAGTGACACAGCAAATCTTCAAAAAAAAAATGTGTTTTTTTATTGGACATAACCATAGAAATTACTGTACTATGCACAGAGGGCAGCGTTCACTAAGCAACTGGGGTTCACACGGTTCTATGCTATGGTCTATTTTTAATAGAATAGAACAAAAGTTGGAGTCGATTCAACAATGGGCTTCTATTCTATCGGGCATTCTATTGCATAGATGAGGCGGGCACATAGCTTAAATGACCAAACATTAAAAACCTAATTTCTGCGGAAAGATCAGTAGTCGTTAACAACAGCAATAATTTGAATTTCTAATTTTCTAAAAGGGTTGGTGTGAGTAATAATCAACATAACTCAAACAATTAAGAAAATGTAATTTCTTCACCTGATTTATGCGACTGTCGAATATGTGATCCTCGACGTCTATACCCATACGCAGATGTCGCATACATGTGTGATGCATAAAATTTCACTAAAACACATAACATTGTGTCATGTGTCGTGACATGTGGCGGGATATATTGCTTTGCAAAGGTTAACAGATATTACCAGCAAAATAGTGATAACAATTCTTCCACAGCCAAATTCTTTAGTTTCGTTTTTGATTGATTTTTGTAACACAAAAGACAGACGATAATGGTTAACCATAATGTTATTTAACACAGATTATTGGGGAATGGATAATTGGATAATGATAGACCCTTTAATTAAATAAAAAAGCTATCCACACAAATAATAAAAATAAGAGTTATGAAAGGAAGACAAAGTCATCTCTGGATCTTCTGAGGGGTCGGCTGCCCCCCAATGGTCCGGTGGAATATTCCATTGGAGATGGCGATCACAGGTGAGAAGAGTTTCAAAGGAAACTCGCTGTGAAAGAAGAATAATTAGTGAAACAAACAAAAATTACGGTAATGACACCATTTTATTTTTATGCTGACGAATAAATTCTTAAAAACGATGTAAAATATATAATTTTTGATTTGCCGCCAAAACGAGATGTTCGTTTTTGTTCATGAATATGGATTTTTGATTTGCCGCCAAAACGAGATGTTCGTTTTTGTTCATGAATATGGAGTTGTTGAAGTCACGCCGGCCAACATTAGTAGGTGAACGGTGACAGCTGTCTTACCAGCCAGTAGTGTTTTCTACATCATAATGACGTTGTAACTATCTTGGAACATTTAACAATGTACAGTTTTACATTATTTTAAAAATCAATAATAAAATTATTAATGAAAATATTTAAATTACACATTTTTTAGTATGTAAACTATAAATCTTCCATACATTTTTAACAGTAGGTATTCATAGTTTGTGAAAATACTCCATTTGGGATGCCATAGTCCCATTGACTCCAAACAGTTGAGACTCTTGTGCGGCATTCACGTAAAATAAAAAAAAATTAGGTACTACAGCCCAAATCGTTCAGAAAAGAGAAAAATAAGTCAGTAATTTCTTACCACCAAATAAAATAGAAATCTAATTGAAAAAATATTAAATCATAACTCACCAAGCTCCTATAACAGGACTTGCTTCATTGCCACTGATGATGAAGAGCGGAAAAAGAATGGAGAAAACACACCCACTGGAAAAATAAACAAATCACAGAATTAACACAAAAAAAAAGAGAATAAAAACATTGTAAAAAAAAATACATTTTATTAAAAAATAAAACAATAACTTTGTTTACATCACTTTTATTTGTTCTTTAGCCGACCGGGTTTCGCTACTAACGTAGTTCATAGTTTAGTTGTATACTGCCCTGAAGAAGCTACGGTAGTGGCGAAACTCGGTCGGCAAAAGTATAAATAAAAGTGATGTAAACAAAGTTATTGTTTTATTTTTAAATTATAATGTCACATCACAAAGTTACTGCTTCATATGAAAAAATAAAAGACATTTTATAAGTTTGGGAAGTAGCCCCTAGAATACAGCCTCATTGTTACTTCCATTTTTAATCATAATGGACTTATCCTACATAGGAACTACATATACAACTCAAATATTGTGCTTTGGTCAAAAGGCATTATTCCACACCTGCAACCTTGGAAAAGAAACTTAGGCCTTAGAGGAAGCATTACGATCTTGCTGTAATGTCATGCAGGTTAAAAAAACTAGGCCTATTTTTGCTTGCCAAAAATGTGGAATAATGCCATTGACCTAAAAACAGTAAAATAAACTGCACAAGACACAAATAATAACAATAATATTAGAATTATTTGTGTACCTGACAATATTAGAACTAGGTAACTGGGTGAGGAGGGCCAGTGGCAGCCCAAAACCTAAGAAATATGCCCAGTTGTTTTCAATGAAGGTCAACCTCTTATGCAGCTCCCAGCCCATATTAAACCATTTGTATTCAAACGAATACAAAGAATAAAGAAGGCAAATGTGAAGAAGACAGAGAAGCTCTCCAAAGTAAGGAATGGGCAGCATATTCACCAGCATGCTCTGAAAATAAGTTAATGGTTATTTAGTTTTCCAGTAGAATGAAAATAAGCATTTTATCATTATTATTATGTCAGCACGGTGAGTATCTTCAATTATTTACCTGTACTAAAAATAGTGCCTGCACTAAAACACTAAATAACGTATCAGCGATAAGTTTGCTGACGCTGGAGAAAAACTGCGGCCTCCCGCGGCTGTATCTGTACGCAGAATCTGCAATATCCTTAAGTAAAACAAAAAGATTTTTTAAAATTAAATACATAGCATACATATCGACAGTCCCAACATAAGGTTTTGAATCTACATTTTGAGGGGTTTACAGGAGAGAGAAAACAAACTTAGATTCGACTTTCAATGCCAAATGCATCATGCAGTTTCGTTCATTCTCATTTAGAGGAAAACTCAACTTTTTTGGCTGAAAGTATAGAATAAATTGGATAGTTTAAGAAAATAAAATGAAAATCCAAATATTTGCAGATTCATCACCTTACGTTGGAATCGTCAATATGTATTGTAAATTCGGAAAAGGAGGTACTTTCTTGTAAAGATTCTTCATATTTGAAAGTGTTCCATTTTTTAAATGTACTAAAATAATGGAGTTTTTTGATAAAGTGAAACTTGCTCAAGAAGTTCCCACTTAAGAAGTTTTCACGTTTAAGAAGTTTGGTTTTTTCGGTTCCTTGAAGACTGAATTTGAAAATTGGCTCAATTTATCACACATATAAGGTTTTCCTACTGAAGAAGTATTTTTTTCCAGTCCCTTGGAAAACATCTTAAAAGAGTTCACTGTAATTGGAAAATGGAGGAAAAACAGAAATTTGAAAAGAAAAATTATAGTCTTAACACTAATAACAAAAACTCTAAAATGACAATACCTCCAGCTCCTGACATTTGATGGCAACATGGTACACTAGCACCATCTAGCGGTCCGATTTGTACGAATTGGTTTTTTTCATACATTTTAACATGGAAACACGACCTGCAATAGCCATCCCAGGCTAAGGTGTGTGCTACTGGGGAACAGTACCACGAACAGTGCCTCCGAGATAGTATTTAGACCTTACCCCGACATTCAGAGCTCTGCTGGGGTGGACATTTTATTTCTTTAGATACTCGTGGAGCCTAATATAAAGAAACCGATCCACAAAATCAACATTGATGAGGGGCCATCAGAGAGGCAGAGAGAAGAGGAGAGGTGTGACCACCTTAGTGGACTCACTGGGGCCTACGAGGAACCAGAACAAAGAGGGACTACTATGGTAACGGTAAGGACTTTCTGATTGGAAAATCCTTGCCGTTCCGGGATCCTCCGGGAGATCCACACACGGAAAAGCGCGGACCCTCTGGGGACACGGGGAACAGACTACATTGAGATCCTCCACCTCCAACCGCCGCCCTCGGGGAACCAGAGGATAGGAGAGGATACAATGGAGTCATTCAAGAGCCACCACTGAAGATGATGGAGTAAACTCCCTAATAGATGCTATTAATAAAATACACATCCAAAGGGAGATTCAGTGGAACGACTGTACGGGTAAAACCAACCACCCTTGGAGGCAACCTGGAGCAGGGGAGAGCTACTGGAGGAAACCGGGGTCAACCAGGAACCTAAAAGGTCAGCTGAGTGCAACCGGGGACTTCAAAAGATAGTTGGGAGCAACCAAGAGCTTCAAAATGGGCTGGCCAGAGGCAACCGAGGATCATTAGAGATAACCGGAATCAAGGGAAAGAGCTGGGACAACTGAACCCGGGGCAGACCGGAAGTAAACAGGGACCACAAAGGGTAACCAGGAGCAACCAGGAATATCCGGGGATCAGAAAGACGGGAAAAGGGGAAGGCGAGAGACCTCACCGGAACCAAAACACTCGGGGCCATCACTGGGAAATGCCCGGAAAAAGTCTTGAGGATCTCTCACCCCTGCCTCCTATGCGAAAGCCACCACCAATAAAATTTGGGTGGCTATCGCTCACGAATAGGCATGTGGAAATAGCATTTTAATTAAAAGAAAGGTGTACTTAAACCCACCACAATATTTAGATGTTAACGGACGATCCATGAGGATCATTCCAGCCAGAAAGTAAAATTCATTGGGAATGAATGTTAGTGGATAGAATAGAAGAGAGAGAAATAAGGTTTTGTTATCCTCTTTTCACGTCCCCTTTGAACAACGCGATGTGAGAGTTTGAACTAGTTAACCTGTTAACTTTTCGACAGGATCTGGGCTATATTCTTGTCATTTCATTTCGAGAAAACATGGAAGAACGGGGAGATACTGTTGGATTTCTTTGCAGATTGAACAGCAGAACAAGCCCGACAGAATGATTGCTCATGAATGGCCCACCACTATGTTAAAATGCAGTTAGCTGATGGAAGTTTGAAGCTTCAATAAACAGGCAAGCATTAAATATAAAAAAACTATCCCAACCAAATTTATTATATTTAATGTTAACTACAAGCTACAACTATAATCTACAAGCAGGGGTGGATCATAATATTTTGGTATACTAGAGGGCTAAGATTGAAAAAAACTGCATTATTGATGTTGTTATAGCCGAAAATTTTTCTTTTTCAAAAAAAAACATTATTTTTGGTAGAAAATATTTTTGCTAAAAAAATCTTCATACAAAAATGAAAAATAAAAAGATTAATAAAAATCATTTTCGGCTGCAACAACTCCAATAATGCAAGTTTTTTAAATCTTAGCACTCTAGTAAACCAAAATGTCACGAGCCGACCCTGACTAAAACATTAGCTTTACCATAAACTAAAACAATTCTGCGAAACTTCTTCAAAACTTGCCAACCTAACCTACTTTATAACAATGACAAAGAAAGGTGAAATATTTAACTCTTTATTTTGCATAATTGCCAGTGGTGGACATGAAATTTATAACACCGATAATTGTCATAAAAACAGTGGGTGCAATTAGGGTTTTGGTTACAAATTATTAGAACTCACCTGAAACCATAAACTGTTTACAACTTTACTAAGTAGAAACAGTGGCAAGACCCAAATCATTCCAAAGGTGAGAGACAGCAGAGGCTTTATCCATGACCAGATGTAGGTGCCAATACCGGGATTGTGCCCAAAGATGATCGTCAGAAGGTAATTCAAGAAAGGCAGAAGGCCGTACTCAAACACGAGAATACTGAGCCAAAACACTCCGCCGTTCAGGGCGCAACATTGCAAAGTTCTTTTTAAAACTTTAGATTCTCTGAAACAAAAAAAGAGCAAGGTTCAGACAGATGCGTACATTTTAGAAATAACATTTATATAATTTTGGTACTTTTCACATCATGACTACCAAATTTAAATCACAACGTTGTACGACAGCCGATCTGGGTTGAAATATCAATAATCTGGCAACCAAAGTAATCTTTTTTGAAAATAAACCATAAAACTTTAAAAAAAACACTACAAAACAGTTTTAGGATAGTAGCAATTTTCCATTGCATTGAAAAATTCTGGACCAGCCATGATTTATATTTTCCTTATTTGTCAGATCCGATTGTTAGAGTTAAAGATAACCAATTTTTCCTTCAGGTAACCCTTCAGTTATTCTTATTTTCATTTAATTCGCTATTCTTCCAGCATAATAAATACAAAGTTTACGTTTTCTCATTTATTTTTTATTTTTTCATGGGACCTAGAGATGTTTTCTAGGGGTTAAAAGCTCCAAAAATACATTTATGTTTATATGCAAGTTGGGGTTATGATCACACTTTAAACTGTTATACGTTATGTTAGACTTACTCTCTTTTCTTAGGGGGATCCAATCGAGATTTGTTCGGACTGTTTTGATCTTTCATAGGAGAGAACCTTCCAACTGAACGCTCATTCATTTGTTTGTCTAGATAGAAGAGAACTAAAGTTCCACGCAAACTATCCAAAAATCCTTTACCAATTGCCAACGATATATTCTGAAAACAAACATTAAGTGATGTAAGTACAATAAGGGACGTTCTTAAAATAGTTTACATATAAGAATATATAAGATTATTAAATAATAAGTGTGTTTGTTTAGACGTTCCACCGTAGCAATTGTTATCGAGAAACATAGTAAATATTTTGAACCCAGTTAACTACGACATCAGTTATGTGAAATGTTACCTTTACTGAACCCATTTTAAATAATTTTTTGTCTTCTGCGCATTTGTACCGTCAAAAACTTTATTTTGTTATCTATTTATATAAATGACACATGACAGTTGGAAAAACGACTTGTCAGTTGTGTTGTGGTAGCCAAGAAGCGAACTCATAGATATACCATAGAACTGTTGATAATCGTGAATAATAACTAGCCAGTTCTTCGTAATGCAGGTCGTTTACATGGGGCATTTTTGAAATAAATACAATAAAATATTTTAGTGACATCATAATGTATAAAAATTATGATTCGAGAAATTAAAGGTGGTTGGTTACACCCAGGAAATATATTATATTAATATGAATAGTGGGTCATATCCCACGATATCGCTCGCCATACAATCCCATACAGTCGTCACACCCCTTATAGTGCGTATGGGAGTGGCTATGATTATATCCCGAGAACCGCTAGCCGAGCGATATTTGATAAAATATCTCCTTCCTTATCCTGCCAAACTGTGCTTCCCTCACGCCACTCCATGCCCTTCTCCTACCCATTCACAATTTCTTCGACCTTCGAAGAACAACGAGCTGGTCAAGGCCAAATGAGAACATTCTCTAATATAAATACTGGCGTTCTCTGGTAGAAGCTCTGACAATATTCCTGAGTATTAAATATACGACTGAGTGATTACTAACTGGAAAAGTTATCAAATTCTGCAATCTGCAATTCGTGAAAAATTTATACAAATACACCACTGTTAGTTAGGCTTGGGATTTTTAGTTACGCAAAAAACTACAAATTGAAAACAATAAACCCACGAAACTCTCAGCAATTGTATATACTTACAGCACATGAGTGTTTTCATCGTTTAAAAACGGTAAATAAATATGTCGTTCCGTGTTGAACAACATTTATTTACTGAACCTTAGCTAAAGCTATGTATATCATTTCCGAAAGATTAGTAATAGTAATATTGTGTAGCCTGTCAAAATATATATAAAAAAAATATATAAAAAAAACAGATATTTTGGATACAATGGATACTTTGAATTGTTTAAAAAATTATGCATCTTTCCAATTAATTAAACTAGCATTCTCAAATAAAATTTAGGAATGAGCTGGATACTGGAAAGCCTTACCTTACCCTAGGTCAAAGAGCAAAGCATGCCACACGGCACTAATGAATGCGTGTTCAAAAAAACTGTTTTCCTTTTGTCAATAATTACTCAGCTCTCACAAAAAATACTAATATTGTTTATTTATGCATTTTCAACACATTGATTATTTTATAGATATCCACAGTATGGAATGTGGCATCTCTTTGTTCCTTCATCTCTGTCATCCTTTGGGTTAATGTGCAAAGTTCGTTCAAGCAATGTGCGCGGAGTCATGGAGATAACGTCATACTCATCAAAACTTGTCATTTTATAATGATTTATCAAGATTCACTTTATTTAGGTACCTACCTATTTTTCACATATACAGAAACTTAGTGAGGCATATTATTATCAAGTTTTTATTTTAATCAAAATGTTAGTAGGCAAATACATTATTAAAACTACATAGATAGAAATTACAGACAAATCTTAAGGTCTATTCACATCTAACAGCACTGCGCAGTGCAGAACAGTGCGGTATAGACATGCCAACATCAATTGCCTACATTATCTATGAACATATTCATATTACAGCGTATGTAAGCGTCACGTATCTGCACATGCATGGGTCAGCGGCGGCCGAGATTGTCTGCTGGAATATTTTGACGTGCTGGTGGCCGCTTGTGACGCCTTCACCTGCGCAGTTAGTATGAACACATATCGTCAGCACCGCCATTTTCGTCAGTTGGCTTAGATTAGATGCAGATATTGCTAAAACCGAGAAGATGGATAACGATAAATTGATTGAATTAGTCAGGGAATTTAGGTTATATAATAACAATAATCAGGGGAGCAGGATTATAAAATTCTCAAACATGTTATGGACGGACGCTAATGTTTAGTTGACAATTCAGTTGACAGCCGTACTCGCGTCTGTGCTGTGTTTGTGCTGTGCTACACGGTGTAATGTGAATATTCGCGTCTCTGATGTTCCAGTACTGTACTGTTCTGCTCTGCGTAGGGCTGGTAGATGTGAATCGACCTTTCATCCACCAGATGTAAGCCCGCCCCAAGAGGTTATCAGATCTAATAGGTGTATAATATATACAAATATGGAATAGGTAATTATTATTTTAGAACACAATGTTACATTGCGCCAATTAGCTTGCAATAATAATAATGCAATTAAAGCAAGCTGCGTGACATAGCAGTAAAACCACTACCTCCGAGTCCGTCTTTTCTGCTCGGTGTAGAAAATAACTAACATGACATGGGATTTTCATGATGATTGGGAAATTTCAAAAGCCTTTGATACCATAAACCACTCGCATCTGTTTAACAATCTTGAAAATATTGGGATTACTGAAAATGAACTGACATATTTTAAAAGTTACATGGAATACAGAAAGCAAAAGGTTAAACTCAACAACATAACCAGCAAATTTATTGATGTCAAATTCGGGGTGCCTCAAGGAAGTATTCTGGGTCCAATCCTGTTCTTAATTTACATAATTGACCTATTTCACATAGCATGTGAAGGCGAAATCGTACGTTTTGCAGATGATACTGTTATTCTATTAAATGGGAAAAATTGGTAAGAAACATTCAAGAAATCAGAAGTCACTCTAAACAGAATCAAAACATGGCTAGACTATCACTCACTCACACTTAATGCTAATAAAACCAAATTCATCAGTTTTAAAATAAACAATACTAAAATTTCAGATACAAACCTTATCTTAAAAATTCACAGTTTCCCACATTTAAATGGTGAATGTAATTGTCTATCATTGGAAAATGTTAACCACATAACGTATCTAGGCGTAAAAACTGATCACAATTTAAAGTGGGCTGACCACATTATTTATTTATTTAAAAAAAAAAAAACTTATTGGCTCTCTGCCAATCACTATTAGAATATGGTATTATCGGATGGGCCAGTGCTAATGATAATATTCTTAATTTACTCATTATAAGACAAAAAGCCATCATGAAAATTATACTGAAAGTTCCTGTAAGAACTAGCATTTACGAAATCTTTAACAGACTTAACATTACAATTGTCAATAAAATAATTATACTCTAAAACAATACTACTTTACATTCATAAATACAAAAAACCAAAGATAACAACAATCACACATATTAGAAACACTAGATCTCAGAGTCAAAACACATACAACAAGGAACCACAAACACAACATTTGGACAAAAAACTTATTATACTATGGTATTAAACTCTACAACAAAATCCCACTATCCTTTAAAAATCACAACAATCATAATAAATTTAAAAATCAAATAAAACACTGGATACGTTACATAGGGAGATCTGAAATAGAAAATATATTAACATCACATACAGACTAACACCAAAACCACTCAACTGCACTTAAAACACCTCACCTAAGAATTTTTTTTTTTCGTCAAGCACAATAATAATTAATATAATGTAACTTAATATTTTGTTAATGAAATCCTCAGCACGGGAAATCCCAGCGAGGATATCATTATTTGTTATTTTGTATAAAACAAAAGATGATAATAAAACATTGTTATTATTAATCATTGAAGAAAATAATATTAACATACCTAAATGAAAGATGAAACCGGACAAAAGGACAGAAACTAAAAAGATTTCAGTCGCTTCTGGGACTCGAACCCAGGTCCTCTGCCTATTCGGGGGCAACGCTCAACCGACTTAGCTAATGATCTTTTTAGTTTCTGTCCTTTTGTCCGGTTTCATCTTGCATTTAGGCTATGTTAATATTTATTAATTGATAAACTAAAGTTCTTAAAAACTTAAGACAAGATTTTTGTGCATAGCGCAAAGGGTAACAATTATTTTTATAAACAATAATTATTAGCCTGAAACACTCATCCAAATTGAAAAAAACCTTTCCAAACAAGCCTTTCTCATACTAATAAAGTTGGTTGTTTACAGGTGAAAATATAATAAAAAACAGTAATTATTGAATAAAAACACTAGTATATATTGATTAACTTGGCGGGTTTGCGATAAGCCGACGTAGCTCAACGGTAGAGCATCTGACCGGACATCAGAAGGGTGCAGGTTCGAGTCCTGTCGGCGACATTTATCTTTGCTCGGAAAGGTTTTTTTCAATTTGGATGAGTGTTTCAGGCTAATAATTATTGTTTATAAAAATATATGTTAATATTATTTTCTTCAATGATTAAATATTACAATGAGGTTTTTAAATCTCAATAAAAATAATTAATAATTAAAAACATTATTATTATTATGTATTTACTAGAAAAATACCTTATTCCGTTAGTTTCGAATGAATGTGATTTACTTTCAGTTTAAATACTAATCGGTATCTGTAAAAGATGTATTCTTATTTGTACTAAAACACATGTAAAAAGCTCACGATGTATCAGTCCTATGAATTCCAACGGTTACCCTTTCGACGTATTTTGTATTTACAGCATTTACACTACAAAAATAATAATAATATGTTATTTCAATACCATTTGGCAAGAAACAGCGCGAATTCTTCGGCAGGGCAAATCATGTGTTTATTTTGGCATGTACCGAAATATTTTTAAAGGTAGAAGAAGTCCGTTTTCCTACATCGAACAAAGATAATAATTGATTGACTTGTAAAAATAAATCGGCTGTTTTATTGGGAGAAGTTTTTATTGAAACATCATTCGACCAACAAAAAAATTAATTCTAAATTTTGGAATAACTTATTGGAGCTTATAAACCTCATTGTAACATATTTTTAATCATTGAAATCATTAAAATCAATCAATAAAAACTCAGAAAATGAATCATGAAACCGAAAAGACACAGAAAAGAAAAAGGTGACGATAGCAGCTGGGACTCGAACCCAGGACCTCATGGTCTATCCGGGACCTTGCGCTCTAATATACCGAGCTACAGCTACCCCAATTCGTCCCGTTATTTTTATCGGTATCATACTTCGATTTCTAAGAACTGTCAATATCATCTTCAATTAATACCTTTATATTATAACTACAAGATTCTATCCGAATTTTATTTGTAATCTTTAGATAGTGTCATGGATATACATATCCGCTTTTTATTTATATGGGACATCTGCTGACTTTTTCTACAAGAAGATGATACTGACAGTTCTTAGAAATCGAAGTATGATACAGATAAAAAAATATGGGACGAATTGGGGTAGCCATACCAAAGTGGTTTAGAGCGCAAGGTCTCGGATATACCATGAGATCCTGTGTTCTAGTCTTTCTAGTAGGTTCTACGGTTACCTTTTCTTTTCTGTGTCTTTTCGGTTTCATGCTGAGAGTTATATTATCTTCAATGATTAAAAATAATTTTAATATTTTAATACCATAGACAATAATATTATATCACTGTGCACTATACTAATTAAATAATGTAATGCCTGTGGCCTGTCATGATGAAGTCGATTCAGTTGTAGTTAGGTGGGACTATGTACATTGCACAACCCATCAATACATAAATTATGCTGAACAGCTAAGTATAGTTAGTTAGCAATGACTAAATATAGTTGCTGCAGTATTCAGTAATTGTTGGATTGCATGCGGCAATATCAATAGTAATTTATGTAATAGGGGGTTGAGGTAATTACCTACTGTATAAGCCTGGATATTATGTCATGACCTCTAATCCCTTTTGCACACAATTGTGATTAATAAGCCTCTCGGCATCTTTCTCTAATGAGGACCGGTGCAAAACTAAGGCTTTAAGGGGAACGGCTGCGCTGCCTGTTTCATACATAACTTAATTTTGGATTTGAGGGCAAAATACCCATCCAAAATGAATGACACTTTTTTTTTAAATTAGAGGTTTAGTAAATATCTAGTACGCATGAAAAGTAATTTATTTATTTTTGTTTTACAGTACCAAATATAGGCCATTAAATGAATTGTTTTTTCGCGATTTTAGAGGCACCTTTAACAATTATTTGGGGGCTAATGGTGATTTGAAAAAAGTTTTACCCTCTCTGCTTTGAAAATATAATGAAATGTAAAATAAAATTTTAAAAAAAAACATTAAAATAAGCATTATGGTGGACTTTAAATTAAATTAAAAACCACCAATTTAAGTTGGAACACAAATTTGCCGTACATAATTTAAAATATCGACCGAAAAATACGTTTTTTTTTTAAATGTTTGGTTTTTTTTTTGTTTTTTTTTTATTTTATTTTTTTTTAATACAATAAACCCGCAAATAATTTTCCAAGTTACCTATAAATTTATGAAAATTGTTTTTTTTTTCATGGCATATACTTCATAATTTAAAACAAAAATAAATAAAATATACTTTCATGCGTACTAGATATTTACTAAGCTTTTAATTTAAAAAATCATTCAGTTTGGATGGGTATTTGGGCCTCAAATCCAAAATTAAGTTTTATATGAAACAGGCCGCGCAGCCGTTCCTCTTAAAAAACATACTTATTATAGAATATTTATTTTATTGGAAAGGTCTTCAACGAATCTGAAGGATGTTCAAAAATATAAGCACTTTCTGAATCTAGAACAAAACTGGCCGCCAACCTCAGTTTACAGAATTTATTAATTTTTTTTTATTGGTGTTAGTTGTTAATACGGTAATGTTATGATACAGCGCAAATCATAAAATTTTCTGCCGGAAATTAAGATATTTACCTCGAAACTCTATTTTGTCAACTCTTCAAACAGTGAGATATAAATTGCTAAACACTCGCATTCTATAAACGTCAGGGGAAATGTGATCGGGAAAATATTAAAATTGCTTTGAATGAACATATTTCGTCTATTATAATACCTAATACTATTTTTAAGAGTATACTTTATTCACAGAACACGAAGTTAGCCTTTCCACAAACAAAATATCTCCCGATCTTCGGCCCCTTAAATGGTGGAAATAATTTGTGAGATTTTTCGATTTCCTGTACGCTGTTTTTCATATTACCTTGTTTTTCATATAACCTATTTTTTCATATTTCCTTGTTTTTTTTCTTCATATTACCTTGTTTTTCATATTACCTTGTTTATCATATAACCTAGTTTTTCATATTTCCTTGTTTTTTTTCTTCATATTACCTTGTTTTTCATATTACCTTGTTTATCATATAACCTAGTTTTTCATATTTCCTTGTTTTTTTTTCTTCATATTACCTTGTTTTTCATATTACCTTGTTTATCATATAACCTAGTTTTTCATATACCTTGTTTTTTATATTATCCTGTTTTTCCCATATTACCTTGTTTTTAATATTGTCTTGTTTTTCATGTGTGCACAGTACATAAATAGTGCGGACAATATTAGATGTGTATATCGAAAATTAGTTACTTGGTGAACTAATATCATTACACGAACACGCCAACCCATCGCAACTGGTTTCGTTTAAATCTGCCAGACGAAGGCACGGGTATGCCGAAACAGGTTAACGTAAGCGTATAATTACACAAATATTGCAGTATTTCATTAATTTTAATATTGGCTGTTGATAATTGCACCACGTTAAAAACTGTCAATTCTAGGATTTCATTAGTTTTTCACTTCAGTTCTCACTTTTTGCGCTTTAAACGGAATAGACCTACAGGAATCCAGACGGAAGTTGAGGCTAGGCCATTCACACGAGCGCTAGACGCTTTTTGCTAGAAGCGTGCTGTATATTTGACGTTTATATTTAGGGTAAACATGACGCATACGTTTTTATGATTACGCACGATTTTATACCAGACTTTAAGAATTAGAGTGCCAAGATGATCAAATTGCACAAATTATTTGTTTACCTTCAAACGTGGGTAATCATTGAACACACAATCTTTATGGCAATAATTGCATCGCTCTAAAAATCCTTTTCTGATTGAGGCTTTTTATGTTACGGTGGGCGTCCTAGAAGAAACATGCAAAATACATACTTCCCTTTGATGTTGAAGGGACTTTGTACGAGTGCTTTTCCCACCTGGTTGCCGACCATCTTTATAAGACCGGTTTGACGAAGACTCGTTAGGTAGGTACCTAACAATGTATTTGTTACCCGCCTGGCTCTTCTGCCGAGGGGTCATCCATATATATTTGTTTTAAAGAAAGACAAACATTCCCGGGTTACGAATAATCTGACAATATTTGAAAATGTCCTCTACCATCGCACTAAGCAGTAAATGTTACTTGTGTCGTGACAGAGTATTTAGCCAGCCGAGGGATTGAACTCACGAAGCCTGGGTGGGACTCAGACGCGATGCCAACTCATCCACTGACCGATCATATTACGTCACACATATATTATTACGCACATTTTGTCCCCCATCTCTCCTATTTACTCCTTTTCAAGCTTTCTTTAAACCATTATTCTTAAAAGTAATAAAAAATAGCTAGTACATGGTAGTAATGAAATCCCACTAGGTTCAAAAATTATGATCAGAAAATTTTGTTCATTTTTTTATTTGAATACCGCACAAGAGTCCCAACTGCCCCCAACCGTCTGGAGCCAGTGTGACTATGGCATCCCCAATAAGGGAATGTTGTGAGGCTGAAGGTATTGGGGAGGGGAAGGAGAAGGGGAAGAGGAAGGCGTAGAAATACCTCGCTATTCAGTTCTGGTCACCGAACACGGCTAAAAGCCATTTCAAGCAACGTTTCAATTCTGAATGGTGGTCTTTCGCAAGGGCGATAATGAGAGTACCTTCCACTCTGAAACGTTAGCAAATGTACTACATATTATTTTTAAATTAATTAATTGTGAAACAGTACAAATTAATTTTCAAAAATTTACTCGCGAACGCCGGGATTTGAACCCGCGGCGACCTTCGGGTTCGTAGTTGAGAGCCTCACCCCTCGACCATAGAGGCCGTCAAATCTCATTCATGAACGTTGGTAGGACTTTAGGCTGACCCCCGCCCTTGCTCCCCTCTCACACATAATCAAGTTAACGTCTATTTAACTCCCCTCCCTCCCTTATTTACTATGTGACATATTTTATGAAAGGACCCTGAGGGTTGTATTTCTTTATGTCCAATATGGACTAAATAAAGATTGCAAAAGCTCGCAAGCGACCACCACCGACAAGAAGTGTTTGATAAAATGTATATAAATACTACGAGTCTTCTTTCTAAACATAACTCTCGGCGGCAGACGGAACAGCCAAAATAGTAAATTGTAGCTACCGAGAATAGAACGAAGCTCTTAGAATAGACTGTGATGTCGTTGCATCAGTTCTGCATAATACCCAACATGCCCCCTGAACTTATTATATCAAACCAGTTGAGTTTCATCATCGACTTCTAGCCTGCAACAATCCATAGACTAACAAATAAGGTGCAATTTGTATATCTAATAATGTTTAATAGAACGATGCCTTTAGTGTACTGTGATTTCGTTGAATCAATTTTACATAATACCCTGCTTGCTCCTTGAACTTCTTTTATCAAGCTAGTTGGATTCCAGCATCAACTTCTAGCCTAAAACAATCCATAGGCTGACGAACATAAGCGTGTAATATGTATATCTAATCACATGAATAGAATGTGATGTCTTTGCATCATTTCTGCATACCCGACATGCTCCCTGAATTTCTTTTATCAAACATGTTGGGTTACAGCATCGACTTCTACGCCACAATAATCCATAGGCTAGAAAACATATATCAATAATTCCTTTAGTACTGTGATTTCGTTGAATCAGTTTTTTTATAATACCCCACTTGCCCCTGACCTTGTTGTAACAAACCTGTTTGGATCCAGTCTTCAGCATCGAATTCTAGCCTATGCTAATCTATAGGCAAACAAACAGTATTGCTCTTGGAATAAAATGTGATGTGTTTTCATCATACTCAACACGCCCCCTGGACTCGTTGCATCACACCTGTTCGGTTCAGCAAGACCTCTAGCCCAGCGGTTCCCGAAATGATTTGTTGCCGTATTGCGGTATGCGTTACTTATAGGTATATTGTAGTTTAATATTAAATTGGAAAACTATTTCACCTGCCGCTCATTTCCGTTGCGATATCCCCACGTGTCATTTATCTCAAAATAATAAAAAGGTTTGCATTTTGCAATTCAATTTTAATTTACAGTTTCCCTTTAAAAACATGCTAAATGATTTGACCACTAAGTATAACCGACTTTCCTAATTATGATGTTTTGAATTTTTTCACCTAACTAAATTTTCGCCAGCGAAGCTGTTTTAGTTCGTGCTGTCATATAGATATAAATTTTAAAGACTTAAAAAATAACAATATTAATAAAGTATTTATCTTTGTACGAAATACTTTGTAAAAATTATGGTATGTTATTAGGGTTCCCCCAACACATAACAGTGATGCACAACCTTTTTAGTAGGAGGGCAAATTTATTCATTTTTAATTTGGCATCACTGCCATACAAACACACACCAATATATTATGCACATAATAGTGTTTCGCAATCAACGTCGGTGTCGAGAGATCAAATGAAAAATACTCGTTTTATCCAGGCACTTTGATGGCAAAGAGAATAGTTAAATTATGCCTAGATGTAAATAATATGTATCCAATGGCTCCACATTGTTCCATAATGGTATTTATGAATACTATTTCGCTACGCAGCAGCCGCCAGATACTGACGTCACTTCATAAAAGCTGTGTGCTGAAATAGCAAATATCGTCGAACGGGGAGCTTTAGCGTATTGAACACGCAGTCATTTCTAATGTGAGCTAAGGAGCTTTTAAATATGTAACTGTTCAAAAAAAATCAATACGTAATTGTATTTTTTTTTCTTCATAATATTACCAAATGACGTTGCGACCAAATACTTCCGTAGTGTGCCAGGAGTAAATTTGGGCGCGGCCCGCCTAGTCTATTCCGTAATAACTTAAGTACTTGTTTTTTGCTAAATTATGTTTTATAAATTAATTTAATTATTTATGTGTTTGTATATTTATAAAAAAATATATCTATCATAAGTAGTTTCCACAGAATTGCTGCTTATATTTAGAGAAACGATTTTTTAACATTGCCGATCGGATACGCCGGCGTTCAACGCATACAAATTTAACACATCTGATGGGTAATTTCGACCCACTAAAAATTTCGACCCACTGAGGTACAAAACTGTTAAAAACAGGTTTGTACCTCAGAACAGGTTTCACCTAGTGAGGTAGGTAATGTAAACCATACAATAATTTATTCGTGTTTTTAACATATTCTGCTTGTATTTAAACATGCCGTAGTGTATGAGAGCATATTACTTTATTTCAGTAAACGTCGATTTATCGGCACTGAAACTGAAACTGAAAAAGGAAAAAGAGAGTTGAAACTCGGGTGAACCCGAGTAGTAAGTTATTGAGCCTTCCCAAACAGTAGTTAGCCGTGTGCAGAGTTCAATTTAATTAATTTGTTTACTAGGGAAGGGCACATTCATTGATTATCTAAACTAAGTAAGTACTTTATTTTAATTGTGTGAAACTGTTTCAAATAATCAACGTAAGTTGTCGTGATATCGTTTTAATTTGTTTACTCTTTATTTCTAGTTGTATTCGTAATTTACGCAGATAGTCAGAATGTCGTATTTTGATACGCTGACTCTAAAATAGGAAATAATATTATTTATTATTTACGAAAATGTCAAGGAATCGCCATATCGTGCGATAACCTCTCCAGCATTGAAGTGGTTAATTATTAATATTAATAATAACCCCCTTCAAATAAACACAAATCATTTTGCGTAAATTTCAATTATTTTGAAAATAAAGAAAAATGAAGCCTATCTCCACAAATAATTTCTATATTTAACTAACTAACTAACTAACCATCACGCCGTTTCCCCGCAGGGGTAGGCAGAGAGGACGGACCGCCAAACAACTCGATCTTGGCATACACTTCTTGCTTCATTCTTATTCATACAACGCCTCATACATTCTCTTTTATTATTCCGACTTCTGACATGGCCCGACTCGAGTATTTGATTCACTTGATCGTGCCATGTCTTCCTCGGGCGTCCCCGGCTTCTTCTTCCATTCACATTCGCGTCATATATTCTCCTTACACTCCTCTCTTCGTTCATTCGCTCTACATGCAAAACCATCTAAGCGTCCCTTTCTTAATCTTGCTCACTACTCTTACATCAGCCTTGCATTCTTTACGAATCTCAACATTTTTCACTCGATCATACATGGTTTTACCACACATTCGTCTCAGAGATCTCATTTCTACAGCATTGAGTCTACTTTCATCCTTCCTCTGCCAGTTCCATGCCTCACTGCCATACATCAAGGTTGGTATCAGCACTCCATTGTGGACTGCTAGCTTCGCTTCCTTTGACAGCTTTTTGTTTGCGCCAACCGCGTTCAGTCTTCCGTTAATGGGGTTTCCTGCATTCACCCTTCTTTTTAATATCCCTATCAGTCTTTCCATCTCTCGTAAACATACTTCCCAAATACACAAACTCATCGACCTGCTCCAAGTATTCATCATTAACTACTCTCTCTTTCAAACACCATGACTGGACTTATTTACATTCATCATTAGCTCATTCTTCATACATACTTCGTTCATCCTAGATACGAGGGACTGTAGATCTTCCATACTGTTAGCAATCAGTACCGCATCATCAGCATACAACAGGCAACATACTTGCAGACTACTCATTTTCGCGCCCAGGCCCGCCTCTTTCAATTCTTGCATACAATTATCCATGTATAGATTGAATAACCACGGTGACATTACGCAGCCTTGCTTAACACCTTTTGTGATGTCAAACCACCCCGTAAAATCACCGTCTGCCCTAACACAAGCAACGCTTCCCTCGTACAGCGATGCAATTGCCTGTATAAGATTTGTATTCACACTATACTTAGACAACACCTTCCATAACTTTTTTTCTGTCAACTCTGTCGTATGCTTTTTGTAGATCTACAAAAGCACAGAAAAGTTTCTGTTTTTTTGCCAGAAACTTCTCTGTGAGCATACGCAACGAGAAAATCTGATCCATGCACCCCCTTCCACTCATAAATGAACCTTGCACATCCCATATTTTATCCTTTGTTTTCATTTGTACCCTTTCAATCAATATCCTACCATACAACTTACCAACTGAACTTAGCAGGCTAATAGCTCTGTGATTACCACATTCCATGCATGACCCTTTTCCCTTGTATAGAGGCATGATCACAGCCCTTCTCCAATCTAATGGGGTGTAACCCTCCTCTAAACACTGGTTTGCATAAATAACCATGTGAGAATTATACGGTTATTTCCTTTAAAGTATTCAGCAGCAATATTGTCGAAACCAACAGCCTTAACATTCTTCATACATCTAATTGATATTTTAATTTCATCCATGTTAATTTTGGGAACATTCACCCCATCGTCATTCATACCTGACTCGCCACTGGGATCACTATCACTCGGGTTGCTTTCAAAGACCTCTTCAAAGTATTTCATCCATCTCTCTTTTATTTCTTTCTCATTCGTCCACATTTTTCCATCTTTCGATTTTATCACTTTCACACATCCACTTTCTGGACCATTCCGTGACCTATATTTAGATACTACTTATAGCTAGGAAATACAAGACTACATTCTATATTTAGATAAGACTACATTCTATATTTCTATATTCAGAAAGAATACATTCTATATTTAGATACTACATATAGCTAGGAAATAAAATGTAGTAAATATAGACATTTAATAAAGTGGAACTACATCTATTGATTACTATGGCAATACCAAACTGCTAACTTTGTCTCTGAAATTTTGTGCCTCACATTAATTTTTTTTTACAATTATTTTTATTTTTATTTACCTAACATCTAAAACACATTTTTTTCGATACATTGATTTCAGAAATACAAAAAATCGCCTTTTTCGTGTATGTCTTCATTAAATAACATAAAAACGGTTTTATTTTAAAAAAAATGTCTTAAAATGTGATGTAGAATCATCTCATTTCAGAAAGCACCATTAATTTCTGGACACCGTTTGATGAAAGTAAAACACATGCACTTGGACCATTGTGCTTTTTAAACTTACGATAATCTTCCCATGAGCCATCTTAGTGTTGTAATAATGTTACGCTCGCAGCGCCCACATTGTTGGTCTACTATAAAATGTGATACTGCAGCTATGAAAATAATCAACATTCAATATTTCGAACCGATTGGAATACAGTAGGTAGGTAGAAGATACCTACTATAAATTTTTTTGAATGAAATAAAAAAAGTACCTAACTAAGTAGGTACCTATTAGATTACATAATAAAGTGTTGGGTTGTAAGAATTTTATTACATTGTCATTGGGCTAACGAAAGCAACCACGACGTTATTAGTATATTTTAAAGAAGTGTAAAAATTCTCCACTCGTATTTTCGTCCGAAAAAACTAATCAATACCGGAAAGCTGTGTTTAAAACAGAATAAAGTTGATCAGAAAGCGTCGATGTTTTGTGTACACACCAATCTGACAGAAAACAAATAGTGTTTGTAAACATTGTTACAGGTCGGCCATAACCAAGTGCAAATACAAATAATACATAATAATATCGTTGTGTAATTCACGCAAAGTTCTCGTGCCGGGAACAGGAAGAAAGATACGAGCGATACCATATAGAACGTACTATAAGAATATTATAGTTTTCCCGCACCAAGTTCTAGCCGGTCGCTGACTCGCCAATATAAAGAAACGAAACGGCGAAATAGACTTTTATACTTCAGTCGGCCGTTTCGCGCTCAGCACGCTGTCAGACGGACAAGCAAAAACGCGGGAATTGTTTCATTATTCGTTTGCCAGATTGCAAAAATCGAACGTCGCAGTGTTCTAACTGATAAATTTAATTTATTTAAACAAGTTGGGTACTTACCCGTCGTGCTTAGCCCATAAAAAGTGTCATTGAAGATAGCAAACAATTAAAATTCTGATTAATATTTAATGTATTACAAAGTGTGATGACCATATTATTATTGGTCAATGTTGTCAATCTTTAAACATTCGTTGGAATAACAGTATGCAAATGTGCGGTGTGTTTTCGTTTTCATTTTGAGTTGATGTTACTCGTAATAAGTGATAAAACTAAGTCAAGAATTTCATAGTGAAAGTAAAAGTGTGAAGAAAACACAGTTGCTAGAATTTGTGAAAAACTTGGTTTTACAAAACAGAAAATTATTTTTAAATGTGGGTAGATAATTGTGTTTTTTACCCAGAAATAATGTAATGGAATAACGTATAATTTTATTTCAATTCCCAATTTATCTTGTTCGTCCGTATGCAGGCAACTATAGTCTATAAATATTCTTATTGATTTTTTGGAGTTTTCCTATACATTCTTACGATGGTTACCTATCTAAATTCCAACTATAATAATAATATTGTTGTATACATGTACATCACTCCCAAAGATGTGGTTTAAAATATATTTTACCCCATATAACTGAAGATAACGCGCTTTTGATAAGGAAAGCCACCAATGATACAAATTCGTGCATGCAAAAAATGTTTTTATTTTATTAAGTTTTTGAAGGGAATTTATTCATTCCACGACCTCACTTTTCCTAAAATCCAAACCGCAGAGGTCAGCATACTCGCGAATAATTAAACACTGTCTAATATCTGTTATTGCATTTCGTGTGATCGTTAATAACCTGTTTTCCAAATTACAATAATTAAGTAGGGACCTACCGGTAAACTAACCATAACAAACAATAACTCTCAAGGATCGTTGTGTCTTTGTATTCGTTATGATTTAATTTAATCTGCCGTAAACCTACCGGCGTATTTAATTTGCGGTTAGTTCCTGCAATTTTCTCGGCAAAACACTAATTAGGTCATTAAAATCGCAAAGATATTACACTAATTTATCTATTCAAATCCCAGAGATATTGTACCAATCCGGTTATTAAAAACTCATCAAAATATCATTGAGCAGAAGACAGGCTTGTGTTTGTCATTTGACGTTGGTCACATAATGACGCGAGCGCTAATTATTATTTATAGAAGCTTTTATTAATAGAATAGTTTTTTTACTTCATTTAGGCCAACGGTTTTTCTCGTTTTAACGAGCTACGAGTCAAAGGAATTTACTTCCAAGAGATAACACATTAAATTTAGTAGGTTTAAGATGTTTGTTTAATAATATTGCCCTCGATTAGAGCGAATAATGCGGTAAACCACGTTTTATAAAAGTTATGCTGAATTGGACATAATAATAATAATAAATTGAACTGATGTAAACAAAAAGCTGGTTTAGGTCACAATTACCACAATTTATCAGCCGTCATCGAATTTCTTGCACGTATACACAGAGCGTGGAACGCCACACGACTCTCTCGTGCACACTGCTTGTTTTGTCCAAATTCATGTTTTCATGTATTTTTGTTCTTAGGGGTACCCTGTTCATCACCTTTATCTCTGTCCTCCAACCGAAAGAGCCCAATTCAACAGCATTCAACACCCGTCCACTGACAGGTGTTCCTCAACCAAGAAAATTCCTTAAGTTCTTAATAACACCTTTCCATTAATTATATTATGACCTCCTTTGGCCTTTCATTCATTAATTTATTACAAATTTATCAATGCAGCTCATTTTAGACCATTTTTTTTTAAACAGAAGATATGTACATTGGTTACATGTATTCAAATATAAATATGATATATCTCAATCACATTTTTTTTTTCAATTTAAGTCACAATATAAGTACAATTAAAAATTGCAAATTACGGCATTAAAAATTGCGCTTTACATGTTTCACCACTTCATTCTTAAATTTCAACACACGTGTTTCTTGAGAGATCTTCACCGCTCTATATATATTAATGAGTTTTGAGATTTTGTTGTCTTTCGAAAGGGGGTCTTATTTCATTTCTTCTTCTTGCAGAGTGGTTATGTCTGTGCTGATTGCGTCGTCTTTAAATTATTCTCGTGCAAAACTGTTAGTCTTCTAAAATCCTCCTCTTTTGACAAGAACAAAATACTGCTACAATAATTAATATCAGGAACAATAATGGCATTGTATATAGTTTTACAGGATTCTGCGCTGATGTATCTTCTTATCCCGAAGCAGTATCGTTTTTCTTAACTTTTTAAAATATTTTTCAGGAGTTGCTTCTCTTTTTTTGAGTTCCCTTAGCCCTTACCACTCCTTTGTCGGGTGCCAGGCGACATCACTATTTGTACGCTACAACTCAGTTGTCGGCTGGCGGCCGACAAGATAAGACGTGTTAGCGTGGTGTATTTTCGCGCGCAAAACTTCACACTTGACGTTGTTTCTTGTGATTATTCGATAAAAAAAAACATTTAAATTCACGTTTTAATAAGATTTTGACTGTTTTCCGTTTTTGTTTTACTATAAAATAACCCTTTTGTAACTGCCCATCAAAAAATTAATATTTTGACATGAGTTGGCTGACAAGAAATATTAAAAAATAATGGAGTGGTAAGGGTTAAAACCCCCTCTCTTATGCAGCCACTTTTTTTTTTAATTGGCCTTGTTTATCGGCTGGCTTTCATTTTTGAAAACTCTCATACGTACAGGAAATTTGACAGTTTGACACCAAATCCGAAATCGTTTACTACTCCACCTTCAATGATCTAGGATCTAGGGTTTCCTTAAACAAAATCAATGCCAAATATGTAGTAACGGAGAGGAGCACACATCCTTACTTCAGCAAATTTCAGATGCTTACGGCGCTACTTGATTCCGTTGGCGGATAGATTTCATTATTGCTAAAATTGCACCAGAGAATCTGCTCGGTCGTCAAGTTCTCAGTCTCCGAAGATATGATGTGTATGGAGATATGTAAACAAGTCATGACAAACACCCGGCCTCTTGACATGGCCCGACTCAAGTATTTGATTAACTCGATCGTGCCACGTATTCCTATTCTCCTGATACTCATTTTGACATCATTACTTGTCAAAATGATCAAAACTCTAAGTGTCTTAATTATTACTCTTCCAACTACAATCAATTCTCTCCCGACCCTCTCAGTAGCAATTCGGTCATCGATGTTTTCACAAAGACTTCAGTCTGCTTTCGTCTCCTCCTGCCTGTTTAATGTCTAACTGTCATAAGTATATCACAAGTGATCAGAACTCCGTAATGGACTGCTAACCTTGTTTCCTTCTACAGTGTATTATGTTTTGTGACTACTGCATTCAATCCTCCGTTAATTAGGTTCCCTGTATTAAGGAGATCCACTTCATGCAAGTGGCGATAAAGTTTAAATTCACGCTTAACACCGGTCGCGTGTTTCGATTTACGCAAAAAAATCACCAAAATGCGTGTTTTATTTTGTAAAGCTCAGGCATAAATATTTTTATGTTTTTCGGTCCTATTCTAAAAAACTTTAATTTTGCCACAATGAACAATATGAAAATATCCGAAAAGGGTTCGCAAGTAGGAGATTTTGCACTTTAAACATTTTTTTAAGTGTGTTACTTTATTTTTTTTAGGCTTATAAAAAGACTAAAGACCAAAAAATGCCCGGTTAAACTAAAAGCCAAGGTGTGTGTTCAAACCAAAAAACATGATTTTGCATTACTTCGCATTGTATTTTATACCGTGTGTGCCTACAGTTTTTTGGAAAGTACCTACCTAATTATCTTCTTTCCTTAGATCGTTGTTTTACTATTTCTTCCACTTGCTTCAAGTTTTGCAAAATCTGCTTCCTTTATACTCGTCGCTACACATTGATTTAATTTCATCTCTTTCGATACTGTGACTTTGGACTATCTGCAACCTGTATCTCTGAAACCTACATAACGTCGCACTGGTCTTATACGGTCAGGAGTCAGGACTAACACTCTATTGATTGATCTCTGCTTGAAGGACAGTCTTACCCAAAGGCAACTTACGCTCAGGTCAACCAAGGCTGATGCGTCTAACATCTAACAGACTGATTGAACCTGCTATTATATATGAAATATGAATGTTGTAAAACATGGGGACAGAATTTACTTACTGCGTCCACATTTCACATTGCTATGTAATTTAACTGTTGTTAATTAAATTTTTAAAAAAAATGTATATATGTATTTATTAATAATTTGCTAAAATAACATCAAATTAGAAATAATTAAAATAACATCATTAAAACAACTTTGGTGTATGGCAGTGAGGCATGGAACTGGCAGAGGAAGGATTAAACTAGATTGAATGTTGTAGAAATGAGATCATTGAGGCGTGTGTGTGGTAAAACCATGTATGACCATGTGAAAAATGTTGATATTCGCTAAGAATGCAAGGCTGGTGTGAGCGTAATGAGTAAGATTAAGAAATGGACGCTTAGATGGTTTGGGCATGTTGTGCGGACGAACAAAGAAAATAGTGTAAGTAGAATATTTGACACGAATTTAAATGAACGAAGAAGACGGAGACACTTCAGAAATACATGACACGATCAAGTGAGTCGGGCCATGTCAAGAGTCAGAATTCAGAATAACAGAAGAGTATGTATGCTTGGGTGGGACCCAGATGCGATGCCAACTCAACTACTGACCGGTCGGAAATGTATCCAATAATACAAATAGTGGAATTCCTCCTTGGTACCGAACTCACTATAAAAGTCATCTCATTCTCACTCACCTCTCAAAGCAACAAAGACAAACGACGCACGTGTGTCCACTTTGGTGATGACTCAACGCTATCAATATACTGGCTCTCGAATGGACTTTAATATAAATAAATTGTAGTGAGTAAAGTTATGTTTTTTATTTTATTTATTTAATCATCGAAAAGACAACACTCCTACTTAAAAAATATCGTTTCCTCTCTACATCATATTCAATATAACAAGAAAAAACATATTCTTTATTAGCAAAATCAGTAACATTATTTATATTTCTGTAATAAGATTTGATTATTTTTCGTTACCTTCTCTAAATGCGATTCATTGTTTATTTTCAATATTAAAGACGAATAATAAGTTATTTGAATGTTTTACTGCCGCTATAAAAGAATGAGATGTTTTTGTATATACTTAAAAAAATCGTAGCAGATGTTTTGAAGAGATAAGAAAACAAACAGCAATAATAAATATTCATGAAAGATCAATAAAATAATAAATCTGCTAGTTACGTCTTGAGAATTATTGTTTTCAGAGCGATTGTTTTTCGCAAAGAACAGTCAGATTCAGAAATAACTGAACTCTAAGAACGCTGAATCTTTATTTTTATTTTTAATAAATACGTATATTCTTGGATTGCGAAAAACCAGATTTTTTGTTAATACTCCTGCTGTCAGCGGAAGATGTTGCCTGTGTAATGGTGGAGGACTTAGCCACCAGAGGATTTAATTAATTAACGAAACGTACGCGCTCACAAATAACACTAATTTAAATATTTTAGAAAAAAAACACTTTCTGTGTAAATACAGAATATGAAATGGAATAAATTGTTATTGTAAGTTTACAGCACAAGTCCTTTAAGAAACTTATAAAAATGCTTTATATATTTATGTGTTGCAATAATTTATTTACTTTTATGACTTTTTTAAAGGATTTGATCTTTAAAACTACAATAAAAATTTCTTCCATTTCATATTCCATGTGTACAACCGCCAATAAACAAATATTTTCAATATTTAAAAGCATTACGTGCTAAAAGTGTTTTTTCTAAAATATTTAAATTATCCATCCTGAATGCGCCATCCGTCAACCCGTATTAGGTTTCGTTTACCTTTAAGGAAGAACCCAGATTTGACGCCAGGATCACAAAAACAGCGACTGCCTAGCAACTTTTAACAGCTTTTTTGTATTTCGGTCTTTGCCAACTAGACTTACATTCTCATAAATATTACAGAACGGTTTTTGGTAACCGTGAAATAAAAGGTCTGTTTTTAGTGCCAATTTTCTATGAAAAAAATCAGAGTTCTTCGGCTTTCCGTGCAAGAAATAATAGATCTTAATATTTCCGCGTTAGAAATCGGAGATCTCCGTTTTTCCGTGCCAAAATTAGAGACCTCCATCTTTCCGTGCAAAAAATCGGATGTATCATATTTTCAGGAAAAACATCGAAGAATCTCGTCCAAAATAAATCGTAAAAATACCAGTGTTAGAAGGGTTAAGCCTCGACACAGCACGTGATGTTTATTTAGCCTTGATCTCACTAGATCAACTAACTTAAACAATTAAAAGCATGAATGTTTTTTTTTTCAAATGGAACGCACTTCAGTAAATCAACCTCACCTTCCATTCCAAGTCAAATCAGCGATCTTAATTATATGCACGATATAAATTATTTGTTAATGCTATCTCTTTCACTTACTACAATATTACTTACATATAACTTATACACTTTTATATATATATATATATACCTACTATGCATCATGTTCTTTTTTGTTAACTTAAAACCTTTTTTTATTTCTGTACACAAAATCGCGCCAAATGTTAAAATATGGAAAAGACCATTAGGGAATTAAAAAAAATTTTAAAAAGCCACTGTTATTTCGAAATTTCCATTATATGCTTTCATGCTATTATATTACTTAAAGAGGTTATATTCAATTACTTATATTTCCCACACACGGGCTATGTTGGTTCACATTTCTTGGAATTATTATTTGTCTAACTTAACTATCATACATGTAGGTATGTAAAAAATAATTAATATTATAGGTATGCTATTTTTTGTTAAAACTATGAAAAAAAATAAAGGAATAAAAAGATTTTCGATAAAATGTAAGATTAGTTGTCGGTCATTAATGAACCTGACTGTACACACATGAAACATAAATATTATTTATATAACTTCAAAGACAAAATGTACGTCATTATCCACACAGCTTGCCTTGCCAGCAAGGTGTGATATTAAAAACAATTACAATAATTACAATTATTGTTCTCGTTAATGACACAAATGCGCTTCAGTGAGGTGGGTACAGGCGGGCGATTGAACGCGCACTTTGTTTTCTTGAGGTCAATTACATACAGCTCGGTGCAGCTAGTGACGATTCAAGGACGTTGTATTGAAAGTTAAGTTGATTGTTTTTTATAGCGCCAACATTCGTATTACTGTGATATAAAACAACGCCTTCGAGTCCTATCGTGCAATTAATAAGTGCTGTTTCATGTTTTCCATTGTTCACTTTTTGTATAAAATGAATGAGAAATAAGCGAACTATGTATATTCAAATGCTTTCAAGTTGATTACATAAAAGTGATTGAAAAGGAATAGTCTTATAATTTTCTAATTAATTTGTAACGTGGTTTATGCACTTGAATTTGGTTCTGATAGCGGGTTAAATATCCTTAACCTTTACTACGGTACGCGACAAACCCGAATTTCACCATTTTCACGCGAATAATGGAGAATTCGCAATTTTCTGGTAAAAAACGGGGAATTTTTGTATTTTTCACGTGTTATTTTGGTATTTTAAAATATTAATGTAATATTGAAACGCGCCTAGCTTCATGTTGTAAACGTCGCGTTCTGTTATTTTTTTTATAGATTATCAAATAACAAAAAAAATATATAAATGGAATATACAAATTAAAAAATTTAAATTAAAATATGCACAACCTTTGTTCCAAAATACCAAAACAGAATATAACTACATATTTATTACAAAATTCCACCGTTTTTACTTATTTATCAGTAAAAACTATTTTCCCCATTTTCCCCAAGATAACGGAAATTTTCACTAAAAATAACGTGACTTTCGCCAAAAATAACGCAAATTTCAAAGAAAAATAACACCACTTTTCCCAAAAAATAACACGTATTATTCAGGTCTCTACAGATAGGTATTCGACAATCTTAATATCTGAACGTACAATTATGTCGAAGGTATGTTATCTTAACATGGTCTGGGCATGTAGAGCGAATGAATGAAGAGAGGAGTGTAAGGAAAATATATGACCGGGCCGGGGACGCTTGAGGAAGACGTGGGACGGTCAAGTGAATCGAATACTTGAGTCGGGTCATCGGAATAACATAAAAGAATGTATGAATGTGAATGAAGAAAGAAGTGTATGCCAAGATCGAGTTGTTTGGCGGTCCGTGCTCTCTGCCTACCCCTGCGGCGTGCTTGATCGTTAGTTGGTTATGTTTTCTTCGTGTATTCAACAGATGTTGTCGATCCTAAAAGGCTACATACAATTTCGTTGGTAATTTAAAATTAATTGGCACTTCTTCTGAATGGCGCGCATCCGTTTCCTTTATCGAATTTGCTTCCATGAAAGTAACATTTCATTATTCACACATTTCTGATTTATAAATAATATCATAACTAGTAATAATTACTTACTACCCAACTTTCGACACTCTTTGTCGAAATCTTTTTTTTACTGCAAATGAAAAATATTGAACAAGCAATATTTTTAATTTTTTTGATAGTTAAAACGGTATATCGAAGCGTCATAGCTCACGTCGGAAATTAGGTGAAAGTGAATATTACATGTATAAATAGTTGCATTGACTTATACAATCCAGACGGAGGAGGACGTGCTAATCTAACTAAATGACGCTAGAACTCACAGTTCGAGAGCTGTTTTGACGGCCTCCGTGGTTGAATGGTTACGATATTTGGCTGCAAATCCGGGGGTTACGGATTTAAATCCCCGCGTGAGCAAGTAAATTTTATTCGATTCATTTGTGTTATACCACAATTTATTCATTAAAAATAATACATAGTATATTTGCGGCACGCTACATAGTGGTAGATACTATCAGTATCGCCCTGGTGAAAGACCACCATTCAGAATCGAAACGTTTTTTGAAATGGCTTTAGCCGTGTTTAACGACCAGATTTGAATAGCCAGGTACTTCCCCACCTTCCTTTCTCCCATCTCCTTCGCCTTATTTTATTTCGACCTTTGACGGCTAGATTACTTTTATAATATGGATAGTTTAGTTAATAATATTTAATTTAGATATTAACATTAATTTAATAACGGTTTCTTAAGTAACTAGATTGTTTATCAATATAATTCCATACAATTTCTTATAAAATAAGACACTTTGTTGCAGATAAGCGATTATCCCATGTAATACTTAGATTATCGGCCTATGGAAATGAATTTAATCGCACAAATTAAGTAATGGCTATGTTTGACATGAGATAACATAACCCATCAATGCTTCCTAAGACTTGAATAAATAATCCTCCATAATCTACTCTATCGCTCGCGCCGGACTAGTTCATGAAATACACGCAGTGCACATCAGGGCATGCAAAATATATTACCGGTAAATCAGTAAGGTATTTATTAATTTATTTACGCCCGTTACCAGCTTTTACATGGACATTTACAAATAATTTTGAAAAGGTACGTATGTATTATAATAGATAACATAAAAAGAAACGACATGATTTGACACTTTTATCCAGAGTTAAATAGTTTACAGTTAATTCCGGTTTACCGGTAATTTTAAATGGTTATTAATATGGAAATAAGATATAAATGAGAATTTTAAAATACATGTTTACACCAGTAGCATGCATTGCTCTATGGCCAAATGTAGGCTGGGTGTAGTGTTTTATGTTCGGGTGCTTTGAATATTTTAAAATGGCCGTTTTATAATCATATTCCGCTGATTTTTGTGGACAACTGAATAAATGAGCGTGTAAGTTCTGTTACATAGCGGAATCTCGCGATCCGGTTCGTAATTACATTTAAATTGAAATCTAAGTAAAGATCCCCCAACAGATGTCACGGATTGGATAATTCCTAACTAGCTCGACCTCAGGAATATTTACATGCATAAAGATACACACATATATATATATATATATATATATATATATATTTTATTTCGACCTTTGACGGCTAGATTACTTTTATAATATGGATAGTTTAGTTAATAATATTTAATTTAGATATTAACATTAATTTAATAACGGTTTCTTAAGTAACTAGATTGTTTATCAATATAATTCCATACAATTTCTTATAAAATAAGACACTTTGTTGCAGATAAGCGATTATCCCATGTAATACTTAGATTATCGGCCTATGGAAATGAATTTAATCGCACAAATTAAGTAATGGCTATGTTTGACATGAGATAACATAACCCATCAATGCTTCCTAAGACTTGAATAAATAATCCTCCATAATCTACTCTATCGCTCGCGCCGGACTAGTTCATGAAATACACGCAGTGCACATATATATATATATATAAATCGTGTTCTTAGTTCGTTTATAGACAATTCGAGAAATCACCGCTTCTAGTAAAAATAAATAAAAACACATACATATAAGTAAATGCAGGAATAGGGAGTTCAAATAAAATAAATCTCCTTTGCTATAAAAAATACCTTGCATTAAGGTCTATATTTGGATAGCGGATTCTATGGCTTCTAGGAAAAGCTTTAACCTTTCTGTGGACGCATTTAGATCATTAAAGGTTAGAATTAAATGTTGACTGATTTTATTACTGACTGTATTACTGACTGTATTAGCAAAAAGAAAGTGAAATAAATAAGTAAATTTGAACGGTACCGGTTTGGCTCAACTTCTGGTCAGGATCAATCGACGGGTCCCAAAACTTAAGTGGCTTGAAATCTGTCCACCCCAAGCCGATATTTGTTTTCTCGCCCCAAATTCCAATCGTAAGAGAAAATAATGCATGTTGTTAAATAATTCCGGGTGGTTTGTCAGCCTTAGTTGTTAGGGACTTGCTTCATAACAGTTCTTTACAAAATTCATGTAATAATACATTTCAACAATCTTTTGATTTTGTTCATTGTTAATTTCTCTTAGGTTAGACGCAGCTTATCGGTCTGTATGGAGTTCACGCCACTAGTCTACAGTGTTTTAGTCCAAGACGGTGCTACCAATTTTGTGATAATTTTAAATCTTTAAAAACCTATAATAATTGGACACTCTTTGAAAATATTGAAATATTCCAATATTTATATTCTAATAAAACATGTTACAAGCGGAGTCAACGTTTGATTTAGTGGAATAATGCTTTTGACCAAAACACAGTAAATTATGTTACTGCAAAATTCTGAAGATTGGTAAATCTTAAGTTCTATGCGCACGTAATACGTAGATCATATAATATACGAGTATGTATACATTTATAAAAATCCGTTATAGAAATCTTTACAACATTTTAACCCTTTGAGTACCGCACTTTTGATTCCACATTTGGAGCATATTACATGCTTGATAACATCTTGAATAATATTTTTTTTGCTTTACCCTGTCGTATATTATATGTATTTTGAAGTACATGGATTTATGATTTTTTTCTCCCTATCTAGAGCGAATAAAACCGACCAATTGGAAAACAGTTTTAGTTTTCCAATTGCTGACAACTGATTTAGCGTGCTATTTTTTTCATTGGATTTTAGCTACTAGCTCAGACGGTAGACATAATTATATTTTTAAAGGTGATTTTTGTGTTTAATCGTGATTTTCTCCCGAATTTTTTTTTTGTGTTATTTTTTATTGTATTTTTTTATTTATTAGTAAAACATTACATATTATTTGTATACAGTGCATGTGATTCGTCATTTAATTTTAAACACGCCCTTTGAGACCTAATCGACTGTTCCCAGGAAGAAGGCACTAACTCACTTTATGTAATTTTGCAGGATAGCCATTTAAATATTTAAAATGTTGTTCATGTTCTCAGGTGAGTGTTTATGTTTTTATTGAATATGTATTAATTTACAATGCATATTGTAGCTTTTTTAGTATTTTCCTTGATATGGCATTAATTTATGACTCCCAGAATGGAAGTAAAGGGTTAACTTTTTTTTGGTTGGCTAACTTCCTTGGAGCAATCGAAATGTTCTTTCAAATTAAAGTAGCAACAAGGTCCCCAAAAATTATTATCAAGCAACAAAAGAACAAAATTTAAAAAAAATTATGGATCTCAGACAAAGCAAGACCGCCGAAACGGGATCCGTCACTTTATTTGCGGTATTTGTGGCTGGAATAAGGATTGATTCCAGACGAAAAAAATAAACGAAATAAAGGATATTCTTCACAAGCGATGCACGAGATATCGAGCCATTTGTTTCACAAAATTAAAGATTTGTTTTTTCTTAATTCATCCGAAGAAATAGACTGGTGCTGAAAGGGTTACCAACCCTAACCTAAATTTTTATTCTAAACCAAACCTAATGTAAAATAACCCAACTTAACCCAATAAAATTGCATATACCGTAATACCGGAATTTACCGGTAAAAACTAAGAATAACCGTTTTGACGGTTTTTTAAAAGTAGTATTTAAAGTTATAATTAGATATAATAATATCTGAAAGAAAATATTAAATGGTTATCTATCGTGAAGAGGTTATTTCAATATTTCTCCTATAGATAACTAAATAAAACGAGCTCTTAAAAACGTAAAATCGATTGGCCTGAATCTATTTTTAGTGCAGATCGTTCTTGCTGAAGAGGAAGCTATCTGTGATTCTAAATAAGCTGGCTGAATTGTTGTAAGATAATTCAATACCGATAGGAAATATTTAAAGCAATTTAATAACCAAAAAATTCCAAATGCTGTTAATAAATTAATTTATTTCTGTACTTTTAAAACGGTTTACGGGAAAACCGGTAACGCGCACCCTACTACACTCGCGTGCTGTAAGTGATAAACCGATCGCAAAATATAACATTGTTGGTAATACGTGTATGTTTAAAAAATAATGCGATTGATAAGCAAATATTATCTATCAGTTCAAAGGCTGTGCTTAGAATAATCTCAGGCGATACTTTGTTCACTGTTCAGCAGTGGAAAGTGGAAACGTAAAACCAGTCGACAGTGAGCCTCAGATGGCGAGAGATCTTGCCGGGAGCTCCGCGAATTGAATTGAGTTGAGTTGAACGTGAAATACGAAATATTGTGATCAGTGTGAGTTTAATTACTTTTAAAAATTATTATCTTCAAATAATTTGCAGAGGTTCTCAAAGACGGTAATTTACAAAAAGAGTGTTTTTTTTATATAATGAACGTTCCTGAAAAAAAAACTTAATTTGCTATAATGAATTTCTACGGTGTTTTGGAAGGTTTATTAATATATTTATTTTAAAGCCCTTAAATTAAGCAGTACCAGTTTAAAGGACGTTTATATTCAAATCAAGTAATATGTTGATCCGTGTGCACTAGTTATAGTTAAATGAAAAATAAGGGTGTGATTTTAATAACATAGTTTGATAATTAACATTAATATTTATGCTGCATTAAAAACGGTAAATGTTAATCAAGTGTGTTTTATCTATGTTTAAAAATAATAGACATTTATTATAAACAAACTTAACAAAATTAGCGGTACACTATTTAATTCGTGCAAACAATCATCTTCAACGTGTTGTTTTTTTTTTAGAGAGATTATTATTGTTAATAAAAACAAACATGTCCACTTGAGTGATTTATTACAAATTCTGTTTTATAAAGGATAATTATTTCACGTATGCACTGGTTAATTCGTTTTCTCCAAATATTGTATTCAATTAACGAGTATGTTGATCTAGATTAATTAATCAACATTTTCTTATCTTGATACCACTGCTTATCATACAGAACTGCAATTGATAGAAGATTCTTAAAATATTTTGTGTTTTTATTATTTCAGAAGCGGTTACAAGTGAGAAAAAGGTGCACCAGATAACAGTTTAAAACCTTGAAGTTAGTGCAAATTTACATGTGTTAGTTTCTCAGTGCATCAATAGTAGATTTTAAAAATGGAGATAGCACTTCAAGAAGTTCGTTATGATATCCTCCGCGCTGGTGCTGATGAGAACAATCATTCGGCCATTCCTCAAAGTGGGGTAAAAGTGACCGAAGAATCAAAGATGCCCGACTCTCCTGAGAAAACCGAACCAATCGCTGCGGTCAATGAATTCGATCCGGTGACAACATTCTCAAAAATACCCCACAAAGACCAGGTGGATATCACATTCGACAATATTTCCTACACTGTCAACTTGGGATTTAGAAAAGGTATGTTATTTTATTATTATTAAGAGGCAGCACTTTATAAATGTGAAAGCAAAACTAGTAATGATTTATCTGTAAATTCTTTACGAGTAGTTAAAGAAATGTCCAACGTTTCCTGTGAATAAAATTCTTGAACTGTATTCTTTTAAATTCTATGAATTACACACTAAAATATCTAAAAAAAGATGCACTTTGAAAAACAGTGAAGGCCTTTTTGAACGGTTTACTTAAAGTTCCAGTATGTATTTCATATAGAACAAAAGTTTACAGTGAACTTTTTTCACTGAAAACCTGAGACATTTTCCTACCCGTACAGAATTTACATATAAATCATTTGTAGTATTGCTCGCGTAGCAGATCACAAAGTGTGTATTTTTTAGTGCCGGCGAACCATAAACGGATTTTTTGTTGTTAAATTTTGTCAATATTATGAAAATCCTAATTCTTCTTTTCCTACTCATTTCCTTTGCATAATGTATGGAAGAATGAAAATTGTTAAATTTAAATAACGTAGGGGTTATTAAGGTTAGGGGGAGTTATGTTTTGGTTACACTGGTTTAATCGGATTTTTATTAATTCATTGTTAATTTGCTAAATCTTTTTTTAACCCATGACATGAATGCTATTAAGGAAATGAGTTTGAATATTTATAAGAATTATATTGGTTAGATTTCATGAAAATACTATGAAATGGAGAATAGATTTTAGTATTTTCACGAAATTTAAACTAGAGAACTCCATTTTTTTTTTTTTAATTTAATGTGTATCAAATTTAATAATGTTATTATTAATTTCTGCAAGTATTTTTAGTTTTCGGCGATTAAGGACATTTTCAAACTGCGGTTTATCCACACTGTGACGACTTATTTATACGATTTTATTCACTCCCACCCCGTTCTAATTTGGACGGGTTTTTAAAAATAATGTTTTACTATCGGTAAAACCGATTTAGTTAGATAACAATTAAAATTCTGAATTCTCTGAGGTTTTCACATTTATAATGTGTTTCCTCGTATTTAACTGATAATGTTATGTTAATGTAACATTATATATGCTAATATAACATTCATTAACAAAGTAAGGAAAATAATATATTCACCTCAGTAAATTCACATTATCAAAACAATATAACACATATTAAGATGTGATGTCACAATGTGGATTAATCGCAGTTTGAAAATGGCCTTGGACGCCGAAACAGCTGTCACAATAATAAAAACTAAAAATACTCGCAGAACTTAATAACAACATTATTAAATTTGATTTACATTAAATTTTAAAAAAATACACATTTATAATTCTTTTAAATTATACAGGTTCACATACACTACACACATCTAAATTCATTACCTACCTTAATAGTATTCACGTCATTATAAAACAATTACGAAAAACCTACCTATGTTAAAAGCGGGGAATACAGATTTCAACTGTAAGTACTTCACAAAGAATTTTTATTTTCGCAATTATTTTCAGAGTAAATCGGTTTTTACCGAAAATGTTAATAAATCATTTCAAACGTCGTTAAAAGTAAAAATTTTGATAGGGTTAAATAAAATCATGTAACTGTCTCAATATGGCCAAACCACAGTTTTAAAGTGGCTTTGAACGCCGAAACAGCTATCAAAAAATTAAAAAAAAAATTTAAATGATTGCGAAACTTTTTTTTTAATTAAAAAAAATATCAGTGGGAAATTCTACGAATCAAACACAATAACAATTAATATGGTGTGGGTCGTTTAATTTCACTTATTATATTGCCTAGTCATGTAATGTTTTGGAACAGACCTGTTCCAAGGTCGTAGGTAGCGTGCATCACGATGGCGTCACGATGGCACACCACACCATGCAATTTGTGTTGATAATATGTCTATTTATGCAGATATGCAGAAATGAGTGGTTTAATATCAGCAGCGAATCTAATTATTTTGTTTTATTATTTGGTGTCGACGGCCGAATGAAATCTGCATCGTGTAACTCGTGACCCCAAAAAATAGGGTCACCATAATAATATAAAATCAACACAATATCCACGATACTAGATTCCACGAAGTTGAAACAAGATGCTGAAACTAGAGTTATGATGCCCTTAATTGAACATTAAATGTTAATGTTTATATTATTTCTCATTTAAATATTGCCTCTTCTTGAACAAATCTGTTGGTATTTGAATATGATACCTTGCTAAGTCTGAAAAGTGGTGTAACATTTATTTTTCTATATATCCCAACATGAACGCGTCTCTTCTAGCTAACCTAACCTAACGTAAGCACTTACCAAAATGGTTGTGTAAAAGTCCAAAACAGCTTGTAAACGCTTCCATTTCGAACTTTTGCAAATTGGTTATAGTGAATGCTAGGATTAATCGATGAAACCTAAGAATCACCGTCATTCGGATTTTTACAGTTACATATACACGATATAATTTTCTATTAAAACAATTTAAAACCTTTCTCCAGTTTTATTTTTTTATTTTTGACCGTACTGGTTTCAGCCTATCACGGCCATCTTTATACACGATTTAGTTGAATCCAAGGATACAATTGCAAACATTCAAATTATATAGCCCCCCCAGTAATTATTATTAGCCATAATAGCAGTGACCTTCGGCGTGCCATTATGTTTTAGGCCAAGGTGTTTCGAGTACGATTTTTTGCTCGTTACGTTTTTTGTAAGGAAAGATGATTTGACAGGTAAAAATCCCTAACAAAAATATTTCTAATATAAACACAGAAGGTAAATTACCTAATAGTAACGCAAGAGATAACCACACTTCTTGATATGGAAGAAACCGCTATAGCTCTCTGCAAATACAGTTTCCCAAAGAGATCAAATTTCATCCCACTTGAGTTTCTCGTGTTTAGATGAATTTGCCTATCACATGTATAAGTAGACAGATTTTTTAACAATGAAACATTAACCAACATTGGATACATACCTTACCTAAATAATATTGTCTTAGTCTATCGATATAAAACTAAAGAACCCAAAGAGATCAAATATCACCCCACTTGAGTTTCTCGTGTTTAGATGAATTTGCCTATCACATGTATAAGTAGACAGATTTTTTAACAATGAAACATTAACCAACATTGGATACATACCTTACCTAAATAATATTGTCTTAGTCTATCGATATAAAACTAAAGAACCCAAAGAGATCAAATATCACCCCACTTGAGTTTCTCGTGTTTAGATGAATTTGCCTATCACATGTATAAGTAGACAGAATTTTTTAACAATGAAACATTAACCAACGTTAGATACATACATTACCTAAATAATATTGTCTAAGTCTATCGATATAAAACTTAAGAACGTTCCCAATGACATGTCGCCACTGGTTTTTCAATGGAATTTTCAAAAAGGTCACATACTATAAAATTACGTAGGAGGATAAAACTACGAATAATAAACTTGCTGACCAAAAGTAAAAAAATGAAATTTACCTGGTTTTATCCTCCTTCCTTTTAAGTTCAAAAGAACTTCAAATGGATGAAAATATACGCAGCGTAAATGTTGATGTCAGAAGAAAATACGAGAATAACTTGACAAGAACCTAAAAAAGAACAACGGAATATAGAGCAATGAAACCTGTTTGCCAGTCCATTTTGTTGGCCCAACATTAGATTATTGAATTTTAGATGGTCATAAACGGAGCTATATTGAAGGTTGCTCAACTGCCCAAGTTGGGCGATTAACTTGCTGGTTTTAACAGTATAATAATAGTAATATATTTCAGTTATTCCTCAATAAATTTTTAGCCGTCTTTAATCGTTCTCTCATCGACCAGTATCTTGTCCTAATTAGTTCATATTCTTCTTTGGTGTGTCATTTAATTAAATACCAAAACCTGCATAAAATGCAATATGTAATTTGCTGCATTGAATAAGGACCGGTATATCAGTCGATCCTTATCCTTGCTACGGTACGTAAATCGTTGCTAAATTTCGGGCATCGATTGCTAACGCAGCCGCTTAAAGTGCCTTACAGACGATCGGGTGGCCCAGTAGTGTGGCCGACGAAAAAAATATATTAACCGAGTTTTATTTTTTTTTGACTTGGCAATAATGGCAAAACTCCTTGTCTCCGTTGAGCGAAGCGGTCTTTAAATTTGGAATTTCGCTTTGGAAATTGGCGCTTTATTTATCGTTAAGCAATTTCCAAAGTGAAATTTCAAATTTCAAGACCGTTTCTCTAAGCGGAGACTAGGAGCACTGCCATTATTTCCAAGTCAAAAAATAAAAACTCGATTAATATATTTTTTCCGTCGGCCACACTACTAGGCCACCCGCTCGTCTGGAAGGCACTTAAGCCTTGCTAAGCCGCAACTTGGAACTAGTTCATAGTGAGCTAGTAGTGACAAATCTCATCTGTCAAATTTGACATTTACATAAATAATTGCATATAACAATAGTCATTCGCTCGCTAAAATTTACATATTACATATTCGTAAATTGCCTACTTTTATCAGTATGATATTCGATGATTCATCGAGAGATGAGGAATGTCGATGATATTAATTGATAAAGGATGATTTTCAATCTAAAGCAGCCCAAAGAGAATTTTTTAAAGTTCTATGTGAAAACATACTTTTCAATGGCTAATTCGTCATAATTTCATGAAAAATGCACGGATTACAGCAAAACAAATGGTATTTACAATTAGGTTCCTCGCATATGGAACTATGCGGATTGGTGTGGAGGATTTTATCAAAAATGAACTCTTAAATAAAACCCGCGTAAAAATACAAAGCAGTCGTTGACGTTTTCAAAAATAGCGATGACGTTTTTGGCATTGCAAGTAAAAAGAAACACGTTCCTCTATTATATTCATGTGTGATATTGGTGATATCTATGCTTACGACCTATATACGGATTTGCGCTAAGCTCGTCAAAAAACCCGTGACATTCATGAATTGTACTGAAATACGGGGCCTTAGAGTAATATTAAACTTGGTTATAACGAGCACGAAGGGACTGACGAAGTTTGCTCCTTATAGCCGAAGAACTAACTAACTAACCATCACGCCGTTTCCCCGCAGGGGTAGGCAGAGAGAACGGACCGCCAAACAACTCGATCTTGATAGCCGAAGAGGTTTAAAAAAACGTTTGTACCTACTTACCTACCTCTACTATCAGCATATTCGCCAATGTACAATATCTTTTTAAAATATTGCTTAAATTAATTAAATTAATTAATTAAATTCTAAATATTATTTAATTTATTAATTAAATTCTAATATTATAAAAATTTAAAAAAAAATCTAAAACTATGTAAATTTATATAAGAACAGTGTTTGTCGTAATTCTTGAATACCCTGGATGAGAACAATTATTTATAGAGTTTTTGTTTTACTTCTTTCTATCGCATGTCCTAAGGGGAACAAAATTTGAGAAATCGGTTTGCACCACACGAAAACCAGAAATTTGAAATTATGAATATCGCTGTTAGCCCCCTCCCCACTCAATAAATCAAAAATCCCCCGGTAGGTCGCGAGCCACGTTTGATAGTTAGGTAAAGCAGCCCCTCTGCTAAAAACATTGTGCATCACTGTCATAAACTTACCCCGTTTAGGGATATACTGCTGTCGTAAGTAAAAACACAGTATCTTCCTAGAGAGTCTCTTTACTTAGGGAGTGTTTCTACTTACCACGGCAGTATAGGTACTCGTACGTTTTTATTGGTTTTAAAAACAAACTTGACTATTAGTAGTAATACAAAAGAAGCCCAATTTTCCCATAACTTTCACAGATATTATAAAAATTTTTAGATAGTGCCCGATGGATAGAAATGTTTCAACATTACCGACAATATTACGAAGGTAGCGCCATAAAAACATGAATCGTTCTTCCAGCCGCCCCGCCGTTGTGCCGTCTGTCTGTTATTGCTTACTTCGAGAATTGTTTTTTTTCAGACCCAACGATAATAATAATTATCGTAATAATTATAATAATAATTATCGTTGGATTATTTGTATAGCGCCGTTTTTGTGAAAAATCATATTAAGGGTGCTGTTTGGTCCATGTATGTATTTAGAAACTGTATTGACGAAATTATTTTTACG
>JAHDVE020002095.1:0-51315 GCA_022606495.2 Halesus radiatus
AAACATAATCTCTCCCAACAAACACACGTCGATCACGACCGCTCCAGTCAGGTTATATCGCCCGCCATGTTGAGTTGCTCCCTTCCGTCTGCCGTCCCCCATAGACATCCTCTCACCAATCTCTTCCGTAGACAATTATCCCAATCATAGACTCGGTGTCAGTATTTACGTTACAATTCCCCGCTTCCCCGTAAAAATTTTATGCCGCGAAGTGAAGTAAAATTTGACCTAACCTTCCTCTCTACTCTTTTCAATTACAGAAAAAACTGAAAACAAAGAAAACAAGTAACAACCAATATAAAACAAAAGTCAAAATTGACAAACAAAATGGTATATCTTAGTATGACAATACACAAAAAATCAAGTTGTGATACATTGGTGGTTAAGCATAACCGAAAAGCAAGGAAACACTTCATACTTATAATCCTCAAGCAACTTATAAAATAAATAAAAATAAACAAGTTACATGAACCAAACACTTCCTCACTTTATGAGAGTCAATTTCTCTAGGTTAACACTTGTGAGGTTTGGAGAACTCAAGCTCCCACTTCAAAATTTTCAAAAAATTATTTTTATTATTAATAATACCCTACTTAACTAATCCTCTCTTCCTCTTAACAAAAATTACAATTACCATGCAGTTTCAACAGGGTTTTTTTTTTTTTTTTTTTTTTATATATGTATCTAAAGAATTAGACACAGTATACCAATATCCATTGGATAGTTTGCGTATTCACCTCCAAAAATTTTCCTCGTCGTATAGTTATAGAACTATTTGGTTGTCATTTAGCCATTACTAAATAGTATAAAGATGAGGGTTTACATGTTACAATACCTATCTATTCGTGTGGTTTCAAACAAGTACATTTGTCAATATTTATATATATAAACTTGCAAAGTACAATTTCTCTCGAAATTTTACATCTTCCTATCTTTTCAAATTGGTGCTCGATTTTTTTTAATCAAAAATCGACACTGGTTACACAAAAATACTTGATAAATTTACGCTGGTGTTAGCAGTGTAAAAATAGTATATATTTACTAAACCTATTGGACAAATCAACTTAAAAATACTTATCAACATATTATAAACAGTGGTATTACTAGATCTAAACTATCTGCTAATCATCTTCTCCTGTTCAAGGAGGCAGAAGATGTTTACTCCAAATTGGTAAATATTTGTTTGTTGTGTGCATGCATTAGCAGTACTACACTTGATACTTAATACTAATATTATTACAAAAAAATCTTACTTTCTAAATGTCTATACTATATTCTTTAAGGAAAGAGATACCAACTTACTTTAGACATAATTATAAACTTAGAATATACATTAAACATTATAGTTACTAATTAACAATTAAAACTATTTTATTATCTGTGTGAAAGAAAGTAGCTCAAAATCTCCCAGACAGAATATATTAACTATCCTTTTCGAGTGTGTCGTAGTAATCTCCAAAAATTCTAATTTAACTTTTACTCCGGTGCACTCCAAAAGCATAAATTTACCTACGGCTAAACAAATTAAATACAAAGAATACCTACTATATACATATTGTCAGGTAACACACCATCAGACCGGTAACCGATTTAACTTTCATTTAGAGTATTCGGAATTATTAGAGGTAAATTAACCGATATACCGTAGCGACAACAATAATATCCGATATATATGTATATATCATGAAAATTCTTAAGTTTAATTTTCGAGGTACACTATTGGTATGTACCTATGTAAAAAAAATAATCAAAATTATTATAAAAACAACAAAAAAAAATCAATCCCCGTTTTTTTTGTTTATTTTGTTAGGGCGCCACTGATCTAAAAGATCGGAGAAACAAATAATATGTTTCTATTCTAGTCTAATGAGGATAAGTGTCAAAAAAAAAATATCATCAATAAATTAGAATTTGTGTTTATTCTGAGCACCTGTATTGAAGGTACCAAACTCCAGTACATGTGACCACAATAACACCTTTAAAGAAACAAGTGGAGCGACATGAAGGATTGGTAGTCCCACATGCAACCACACTGTCATCTTCATCTTTAAGAGACGCGTACTATCTCTTTTTCTTTTTTTTTTAAATAGCGGATACAATTCCTCTTTCGAATAGCTGTTTATGTTATTGAACTCCATTGTAAACAGAATTAAATTACTTATTTATAAATTATCCGATACGCAAACAATCGTGTACACGCAACACCATCTATTGTCCAAATCATGAATCATTTTAATTTCATTTATTTAAATTTATTTGCATTAGTTTTAGTTACCGACGCCAGGAAATGCCTGTGTCGCAAAAATAATTACCGTTTCTTTCAAGAATAACAATGTCACAAATATGCCAAAAATTACGACAATTAATATTTACCAACCTTCTAATGGCGTGATCGCTGACCTCATGTATGCACACATATACATAAACAATATTATGATATAATTAATAATATTTCTGTATCAATCCATACATCACACCACACGAACTTCACCCATCAATTCCCGAGTCCGTGTCCATAATATCTTAAATATTATTCACAAAAAACGTTGAGGCGCCATAATGTAGCGTAAAAATGATACGACGGCTAATGTTCTCTCATCTCAAGATTCGTGGGTGAGAATGATGGTGAAGCACAGGGAAGTGGGATGTATTGATTGATACAGTAAATAAAACCCTTGTAAAAGGAAAGAACATAAATTTAATGATTCTATAACCACGTCTATCATGGTTTAGCAAAGAAAAGAGTAAAGAGAAGGATTGATCCCAACACGAAAAGGTTCAAACAATAATTGATGGCTCTCATGGTCCGACTCCTCTCCTCAGCATCATGGAAGGCCTCTCCAGGTCCAGATGCTCACCGATCGTAGTAATCTCCAAAAAGAAGTCTAGGACGACTCTTCTGAAGCGCCATCCGCCATAGCCTCTTCCGTGGGGTCCAGACAATGGAATATGCAGATGCTACCTTATGTCCTTTTTGGTCCGCTCATCACTTCTTCCGAGATTTTCACCACAGCAGCAGGCACGCGCGGTTTGGCTTCATCGCCTCACAATCCGGCCATCGATCAATCAATAAAACAAAAAACACACCCACTTCGGGCAAATTTTGTAGACGCCCTCCGACGTCAAACAAAATAGAAAATCAAAAACATAATCTCTCCCAACAAACACACGTCGATCACGACCGCTCCAGTCAGGTTATATCGCCCGCCATCTTGAGTTGCTCCCTCGCGTCTCCCGTCTCCCATAGACATCCTCTCACCAATCTCTTCCGTAGACAATTATCCCAATCATAGACTCGGGGTCAGTATTTACGTTACAAGGTTTTGTATAAATTGGCGACCACCGTTTTTTCTCAAATTGGTAAGGATCACGGATCTAGGGATCATCTATTCAATGCTTTCAACCGATATCGCATACTATTTTAGGTAGGTACTAACTATAACGTTTTGTTTTCACTTCGTTCTTTTCTGCCTTTATAATTATTTATATGAAATGCGTTTTCTTAAACTACGTTTGGGATTATTCTTTTTTACATCCAAATGCGAAAGCCGGAAAGAGAAACACCTATCACAGGTTAAAATGAATGTACTTTGCAACATTTTCTGTCATTTTACGTCACATATAGGAATAATGTGTAGAGCGTCTTTTTGAGGAAAGGAAAGCAGTAAATGTAGAAAAGAGGAAATACAGAGGCCAACAAATCATTACACGGTTTAATAATAAAAATACAATGCCTAATCGAAGTTTTGCAAAATAATAACATATTCTAATAAAATAAAAACACTTTTCAGTTACTTTCATTTTTTTCGTAACAGAGATATCGACATCGACATCAATAGTTTTTTCAAAGCATTTGACATATTTATCGGGCATTTGGGATCGGAACCCTTTTTCCATTAGCAAAGTGTACGAGTATACCTTAAACCGTTAGCGGCTAATGGCGAGAATCAGGCTGCGTGGGGCCCACTCGCTACGGGTACGGTTGGGGCTAGTATGTACATTGCTCGAGACACGATATGTTCCTATGTACACAGTGTGATTCTACAGGCTCATTCAAATTAAACTACCTTTTAATTAAGGCTTCGTTGTCTATTTATTTGAATTGTGCTAACAAAGCTTTATTGTCTATTTTTAAACTTTTTTGATAAATTAGAATACAGTACAAAGATGATATCGTCTCATTAGAGGTAAAGGTCACTAATGTATGTCATACAATCAGCATTGCACTTAATGACTTTTACATCAAAGGGGACATACTATAATTTTAATGAAACATTTGTAATAGCATAGAACTATTTATAAGGAGGGTTAACCCCCCTCCGTCACCGCCCAAATTATATATTATATTCTCTATTACTTTTAGTGAGCGGGCTTAAATATAAGATTGCTATAAACAAGTGTCGCTAGCACATAAAACACAGATTACAATTCTTTAAAATAAAAATAAATAAAAGCCCTACAGTAGCAATAGGCAGCCTGCTCACTGGGTAGAGAAGGTTATCTCCACATTTAAGCACCTCTAACCACAGTTGATTCAGGAAGAGGGAGAAATGTTCCCTGGCACTATACGCAAAAGTTTTACAATACAATATATAAGGAGGGTTAACTTAATTTTATATTTGTTTTTTTTTTTCATTTAACAATATTTAAAAACCACTTTCGTAGAATTTCTGAAAATAGCTTTTATGGCTAGTAATATTAAAATGGGCGTGAATTGTCAAAATGTAATAGATGCATATACAGATATTAAGCCTCCTCTCAATGCCAAATAATAAAAAAATATATACTTAAGAGGAATTGCTGCGCGGCCTGTTCATACAAAACTTAATTTTTGATTTAAGGCCAAAATGCTCACAAAACCTGAATGATATATTTGTTTAATTAAATTGTATTGAATATCTAGTACGCATTAAAAGTATTTTATTTATTTTTTCTTTTAAAATATGAAATATAGGTCATTAAAGAAATCAAGTTTTCGTGTTTTTTCAGGCAACTTTGTAATTTATTTGCGGGTTTATGATATTTTTTCAGAATTGTCATATCTGTTTACATAAAATAAATGTAAAAAAAAAAAAAAACATCTCTGATACAAACGTTGTATGGCAAATTTGTGTTCCAACGTAAATAGGTCGTTTTTAAGTTATTTTTAAATCCTTCGTAATGCTTATATTAACTTCTTTTATTCCAATTTTATATTTCCATATATTTTCATAGTAAACGAGGTAATATTTTTTTCCCTCACCATTAGCCCCCAAATAATTGCTAAACTTGCCCCTGAAATCGCGAAAATTCGATTTCTTTAATGGCCTTTACTTCATAAGTTCATTTTTTTTAAACACGTCTAATCCATTCTAGATATGTGCTACATTATTTAATGAAAAAAAGAACATTCGGTTTAGGTGAGTATTTTGGCCTCCAATACAAAATTTAATTTTGTATGAAACAGGCCGCGCAGCCGTTACTCTTAATATATAAAACTTCTAGTACCTATATCAGAAAGAAACCATTCAATGATTGATAGGAAGAAACTTCTTGCAAGGTCTATGATTATCTGATATGAATACCTCTCCTATCCTTGCATTCACTGCTCTTCCATTTTCTATCATTCCTATGTACTCACATTCCAAACAATGTCCTTACTCGTGCTCTACAATTTCGCCCCGCATCCCCCTACCGTTTTCCCGAGAATCTGATATCGGGGGCTAGAAGTAGCAGATGTGGGTCACCGCTATTCCCGCAGCTCCCAGGAACCGACGCGGTGTTCATTGTAGTTAGGGACGTTCGGGGCACATTTTTCACCTGGCACACTTTACCCCGCGCGTCCCTAACTTTTGCATTGGGGAAGGCGGTGCAATACACGTGAGTGCTTTACGTTTTACAGGGTGACTAAAAAGATGTTGATATTTTGCTTTTTATTTTGAGAAAACCAAATTTTAAGAGTTATACGAATATATATATAACGGTTAGTAACGGGTGGACCAAAGCGTCAGGTTCGCACCGAGGTTCATTCCTCCGCTAGCTAAGTCCTCCATCAATTTATTTTTTTTATTTTTATGGAGGGGGTATTAAAATATTATCTGGTAATTCATAAACCGATTAAATCATTTTAATACAAAATAGACAAAATTACGTGTCAACTTGTCTGCCCCTCAGTTCAGATTTATTTGTTTTTTTTTCTATCGTTATTTATTTGAAATAGCATATGAATGTGCTATATCGAGAAAAACAAATATTCGTGTTAAGATTTCGTAAATGTAAAAATTTATAAACTTATTCACATATATTATCCCTTATGAACAGCCTGTAGCAATTCTACGCTAGTATATTATTTAGTCGATATTATTATACAGCTGTAATAAATATACCCCTGCGTAGATTATTTCCATCTCTGGGGTGAAAATGCCGCATCCGACCACCGTATAAAAGTGCCTACACACGAAACACGATCCCAGTGAGCATTTTGCATTGAGTAATATTATTGTGTAGCAATGAGAAAAACGTGAAAGAATACCATATCTCTTTTTATCGTACATAGTTTTTTTTTAAATGATGAATCATTGCCTCACAATGGAGGAAGGTTGTGGGGGCAATATTCAGAGAATTTTAAACCTAGGAATGGTTTGCAAATAACTCTCTTTTGTTTGAAAATAAATGAATAAATTTCACATAAATAATTAAATTAAATAGATTATAAATCGTATTATTGACTCACCTTCTTTGTTGCAACTGATCCAGTTTCATTAATTGCTGTAAACTCAGAAAAAAATGATTTGCTTTTCCTCAATCAACAATCTACTAATTATGGGTACCATTCTCCACTATCCAGAGTATCGAGATTTTTTATTAACTCAAGCCAAGGCCTTAAAATTTTTGGTACCAGTCTAAATGATTTTTCTCAGGCTTTACGAAATTAAACCCCAAAGATTATCATTTAGAATGTCTAAAATCGTGGACTCTATCAAAACCTTGCTCGAGCTTTGACTTGAATGTTCCCTCAAATATGTATTTTTGTCCTATTTTTGTCATTGTGTATTTTGTGTAATTGAACATTGATCCGTCAATAAATAAATAAAATAATAATAATAAAATTATGTCTTTATCCACACTGTCTTTTTTATCATCTTAGCCATCGGCATTACTTATACAAGAACTATATCGGACTATGAAATTGAACAAACATTTATCTTATCATAAATCGTATTTTGGTAAAATTATACAAACAAGACAAAACGGGATGTCTTATCTTTATCTTTCGTATGTATTTATTTATTGAAGGCGTCGATTGCAAACATTTCCAACGTAAACATAAACAACATCGCGAGGCAAATGGATAAATATTATAAATAAATACAAATTTTCACATAATTCTTCCACAGGTCGAAGGGTTATCAAGTTATGGTTTTTAATTCAAACATGAAAAACATCCGAAGTTTTTTTATTACTCACGTGTTTATGCATTTCTACATTTGTGTTTTGTATGTTGAGCCGATACTGCGCATTTACGTCAATGGTTTTCTTAGAATAATAATAGTAAATAATGTGTTCGAGTAAAAACACAGTAGTTAGGTAACGGATTCTTGTTATGAATTATATTTATTACCAGCTGATGTGTACCCGGCCTTGCTCGCAATTTTTTTTTCCGGAATAAAGTTATGAAGTAATTAATTTTTCCTTGTCGTTTGGGTGCCATAATTGTTTTGACATCTAAACAAAGAAATAATTTGAAAATTTTATTTCATTCCAAACATTTATTTTTTTCAAAATATATCTAAATAATAAACTTCTTAAGTAGGTACCTACTTGTGTTTTACATTTTGAAAATATTTTATTTAAAAAAATCCTCTTTCTTTTGAATATGTAATCTGTGACTAACCGGAGTGGTATATCAATAACCTCAATACAACATGGCGGGTTCAATGTTTTTCATACTAATTTTAAAACGTTATAGCAACACTTTTACAAAATGTATTTCACTCAAACTTCTCTCTAAACCTTCCTGGCTCTAATTAGAAAAAACTGTAATATTTTCAGCGAAACTAGTCTTGTAATTTTCTAGAAAATCGAGGACAGACAGACAAACATTAATTTTTATATATAGAGATTTGTTGTTGATTATTTATCAATACTTTTTTTATATATTGGTTAAGGCTTGGAAATCAAAATATCATTTGCACAGAGGGGTTAATCTTAAAAAAATATAAATTAATAGATGACAAAATCAATGATCAAAGTTATCTGTGGCAAAGCAGCAAGCTTCTTGGCTCTGGTCCCAGAAGTAACGAGTTCAACACCTCGTTCCAGAATGGAAGTTACTCTTAGTATCGCTCTAGTCACCATTCAGAAGCGGAACGTTTTTTTTAAGTTGATTTAGCTATGTTTAGTGACAAAATCTTTATAGTCGGGCACTTTCCAACTTTATTAATTCCTTTCTCTTTCGTCTCCCCCACTTTCTTCAGCCTCACATAATTACCTAAATGGGAATGCATATGTCCTACGGCATCAGACAACTGAACTCTCGTGGAGTGTTTGCACATTTATCATGGAGTCTCATAAAAAAATAATCATATAAATGTCCTATAAACAACCATGGTAATTATTTCGTAAAACGTCAAACATAATAATTTTTAGAATTTATTATTGTTAGTACAACAATAACAAATACGCGGTGTCAGGAAACTATTGGTACACGCGAGAAACTGGAGAATCTGCATCATATAGAGAACCCAATATATAAGTTTTTAACTATTGAAATTTTTTGGATAAAAGAATGATTGAAAGAGCCGGGTCTACGCTTCAACGCATTTTAAAACAAAATTAAATTACTGATTTCTAATTACTTGCGTTCTTTATATAAATACATTGGTGCTTAAACGATATCCATATTTATTTGTATTTCCGTTATCCTGTAAAGAATTACACATATAAATGATATCACACTGAACAACGTATAAATATACGAAAACGTATATATACATTCACAATACTGACGTAGACCAATACATCTACACCCATCTTCACTGCGCCATGTATACTTGGAAACGTATGCACTATATGTATATGTCGACAATATCGGCATTTTCCGATATAAACAAGGACAAATTGATCGCTAATCCAATGTAGGAAGGACATTACATAACTGCTGCATCCACCGAGATATAAAACCACCCTGATTATTAAAGGGATGAAACATGATCTGATAAAGGGTTGGTTTCATTCATAATATTTTTGAAACTGTAACTTATTTTCACAATGTTTGGCTTCGCTTTAATCAATATTATTTTTAATGGAAAACTGTTAAATGGCTATTTAAAAATAACAAGTAAATCCTGTATAATGCACTGATGCATAAGTACTACAAAAACATGGCATTTTGAGAGAGTTTTCTTTTATGGTTTCATTAATCAAAATGGTGTCTTTTCACATTCTGTTTGTGTAAATAAATTGCGGATAATTATTTGAGATATATTTAAATAGTAAATGTTTAGCAAGTTGTACTAAATATAGGATATTAATAAATGTTTTTCATACCGCACAATGTAAACACAGTCCTATTTTAACAGGAAAACGTCAGATTGGTTGGGGAAACCTCCCAGCGGAAAGCTCTCGAACCTTTTCCTATTTGGTTATTGGATAATTCACATGACACGGTTAACAATAGTATTGTTTTAATCGTCGTGATGGATGTCGCGTGTCATTGGCCGGCCGATAGCGCAAATACGAAAAGGTTGGCGGCCATTTTACCGAAATTATCGCGCGAAAGTATTGTTGTTCCCGATGGCTCTCTCGTTTGCCGGGTGACTGAAGAAAAGTCAGCTGCCTAACTACCACAACAAGCAGCGTGTGGCGGTTGGTAAACTGCGCTGTGACGAAAAACGCAAGCAAAAACGTATCGTATAGTCGAAAGGGACAATCAAAACCACGTAAAGAACAATCAATTGAGGCGATTTTCTACAAAGTTCCGTGCTCTTTTTGTCGCATTTTGAGATACAAAGTGTTCGGCGGTCTCTAATCTAACGAAAATCACAAACAAAATAACGCCACGTAGTCAAAAAGTAACATTGGATGTATGATAAAATCAGTTTATTTTGCGACTTTTGATTAGAGTGTCTCGTTCGTTTCGTTGCATGCCGTTTGCTCTGGGCGGAAAATGATGAGACAGAGCTTGCGCAAAATAGCGCCAATTTTTGAGAGTGGGATACTGCGCATGTTCCACCATTGGCCGCATTGAGGCGGCCATCTTGTTATTTTCTGGAATCAATAGGAGAAATCGTGGCGGGAAAACTAAGTTCGAATTTTGAAAAGTCGTTACGTATTTGTTTGGAAAATCGTTATTGTTTCGAGTTGATGACAGATGTCGACGTTTTATATCAGGCCGTACGAAAATGATAAAAATTATATTTATCAATTAACATATTTGTCTTATATTTTCAGATCAAATAATTGCCACTTAAAGAAAACAATGCTAATTAAATCAACCCATTTTAAAGCTCTTCATCCAAACATTTATGATAAATAACACTTTCAATAACAATTTCAAGTAAAAGCATTTACGTGGTGCTGTACAATTAATTACATGGCCCTTTTTAAACTTATAATAAAATTGAGAATTATTTCTAAAATACCGAATATATGTGCGTTTTCAAACTTTGTTACATACTGATTGAGAAACAGAGTTCAAATGTGCTACTTTATTATTTGGGAATAATTTTAATTCACGGAATTTAGTTTCAAGTTTAAATTATTTATCCGTTAAGGTTGAGTAGAAAAATATGAATAAAACCGCAATCATGAACGAAGCCTCCAAAATCGCACAAGCGCCATTGTGTTTTTGTGACAACGCGACGCGAGGTTATATTTAATTTTAGTATAGATATACCAACTCAATATTTACGACTTTTCATAGCAATGACGGTCTTCGTGGTTGAGTGGTTACGATCCTTGGCTATGAATCCTGAGGTCGCGGATTCAAATCCCTGCGTGCGCAAGTAAATTTTATTCGATAAAATTGTATAATTTCAGAATTCATTCATTAAAAAAATATGTAGTGTATTTGCGGCACCTTCCAGAGTAGTAGATACTGTCAGTATCGCCCTGGTGAAAGACCACCATTCAGTATCGAAACTTTGCTTGAAATGGCTTTGCCGTGTTTGGTGACCCGATCTGAATAGCGAGGTACTTCCCCACCTTCCTCTTCCCCATCGCCTTCCCCTCATTGATACCTTCAGCCTTACAACATACCCCAATTGGGGATGCCATAGTATCACTGTATCCAGACGGTTGAGAGCAGTTGGATTTCCCTCATGGCCTATGCCATCTTTTGAAATCACGGTTGTTTAAAGACACACAAATTTATAAATAGAATTTCAACGATTGAGGAAACATAGAATTAAGGGAGGGAACATCATCTATATTGGGGATTAGGTAAAAGAGAAAGGGTAGGAGTGGGTGTAGGAAAGCAGAAAGGGAACATATTTACAATTTGGCTACTAAATAGATAAATCTAATGCTTATTTGATGAAATGATTTAATTTATTTTTAGAGGTTTTGTCAAGAGCTTCTCAATTATTTTGTCGTAGATCTATCCCATTTATATGGAGTATATCTATACTAGAATATTCTGAAAGGAGTGATCTGTGTCAATTAGACGCAATGGGAATTATTAACTAATCATTGTAGAAAATAATATTAACATAACCTAAATGAAACATGAAAACGGAAAAAAACGACAAAAATAAAAAGATTTCAGTCGCATCTGGGACTCGAACCGAGGACCACTGCATATCCGGGGCAACGGCTTAACCAACTAAGCCAATGAGACCAGTTCAATTTATGTCATCTTTATCGATATCATATCCCAAATTTAAGATTTGTCAATATTATTCTCCATTTTTTATCTCATATTATTGGCAAGTGTCTTTATAATTATTACAAAGTTCCTAAATAACACAATTGCAAACTAGACAAGAATAACCTACACCATTAGGGCACTTCATATTTTCAATCACCCATGTATTCCCAATTCTTGCAGTTTTATAATATCATATTAGTATTCAAATTATTATAAAAAGGTTATTGCTTCCTGAGTTTATTTATTTCTTACGTACCTACATGGACTATCCATATTTGGAACTGGAGTAGGTACCTCATATGTGTTAAGAAAAATATGATTTTTTATTTTATCCATACAAGCGATAAAGAACAACAAAAATCTGAACTGAATTGTACGCTATTTATTTATTGAATTCTAAAGCCTGTATTTTATTGTTATTATTTAATTGACCGAATCAGCCGAAATGGGCAAACACCAGATCCAGTAATAGTTGGAGATACAGAAGTCAGCTCGTTATCGTTTGCGTCCCAGGAAGGGCTACAAGAGTAGATCAACCGCTTTATTGAAGAGTGCACGGCGGCAGAAATGAGATGAGCACCGCAAAAACAGAAGTTATGGTTATAAGAAGAGACCTCTGTGAAACATCTTCGCTAACGGGGCAAAGTTGAAACAGGTTGACCAATTTAAATACCTCGGGGTTGAATTCTCAAGCCATGGCCGGCAAGATGGAGGAATTGACCGTAGAATAGTTGCGGCAAGAGGTGTGCTTCGTCCTCTTTATAGCTCGGTGATAAGGAAAGCTAAGCTAAGTATCGTGACAAAGTTGGCAGTGTGCAAATCAGTGTATCGCTCCACGCTTACTTATGGTCACCGGATCTGGCAGAAGCTGACGAAATGAGATTTTTGAGAGGAGTTGCAGGAGTCGCAAGATGGGATCGAATAAGAACCTCGATGATCCGGGAGGAGCTTAACATCGAATCACAGAATCTCTTCATAGAAAATTCGCATTTGAGGTGGCTTGGGCAAGTGTTAAGAATGTCAGAAGGTCGAATTCCACTGAAAATTTTGAGTGCTATTGCAGAGGGAAGACGTCCAGTGGGCCGCCCCAGACACAGGTTGGAGAACCAACTGCAGAGGAGAGGCTGGACCTACTATAGACGGATGCCGTAAACGAAGCACAGGATAAGCAGGAGGAGCATTGTTGATACGATGGGTCCCCAACCCGAGTAGAACAAGGGGAAGAAGATGAAGATGAAACATTTCTGCAGTCAAAGGTTTTTTAAATATTTTGAGGCTCCCAGTAAATGAGTAATTAGGGTTAATATTTAAAAAATTTCTAAAAATTAAAAAAAAACCGGGTACACTATCGCATAGAATAGATTATTTTTTTGCAGTTTCTCCCACACCGGAAGCCCCGAGGGAAATAATTTCCCTCAAGGCCAATGTCACATTTGGGGATGCTGTGTGGAGGATCTTTCAGAGAGTAGGAAAGAGTGAACCTAGATCTTGAAGAGACCCGTATTATAGGAGGGAGGACACACAGAGGCCGGCAAATCATACCACAACCGAGCTGTTGAACACAAAAACGCGGCCCGTTCTCATGTAACAAAATACGATTTACTTTAAAAAATCCACTCATTTCTATAAAAAAAAATATGTATATAGGAAAGAAGCGGCATGAAGGAATTGCTTTTTTTCTAATCGCTGTATATTTTTTTATGAAGACATACATATTCAATATCTATGCTTATTAACGGGGAGAGGGACGTCGGAGAGTTATTATTTATTAATTCAAAATAATGATAATATTATTACGCAATACGATAAACATGGTGTTTTTAAAGAGAAAAATATTTATTACGTTTTTTTGCATTAGCTTAGCATTTATCAAAATATAATCAGAAATATAACACATTTCTGACCGTTTTACGCATGTTTTACAAAAACATTTAAAAAGTTGAATATCCTTAAAAAATGCTGTGAAGGTTTCTCTGTAACTTGTCGATTTGATAAAATAAAAAGAAAGAACAGTGAGTAGTTTAATTTTTTCATGAACACTACGTAACTTTAATATATATTTTTTTGTAATGCGAATTACAAATCTTTGTTTATATTTATTTACAAAAACGCAACGATAAAGGATTAAAACTTTTCTCCACTTTATAAATCATATTCGTTTTTTAAATATTTTGTAAAACTTACAATGGGACGGTCAGAAAAAGTAATATTTCTGGTTATATTTTGATAAATGTAAATGTAAATTTATAAAATATTTAATAAATATTTTTCTATTTAAAAACATTGTGTTTATCGTATGGCACAATAATATTATCATTATTTTGAATTAATAAATAATAACTCTCCCTTAAGCTAAAATTTTCCTAACGACATTTTCTGTAAATTTTTTCGAAGCGCTAATATTTTACTGTTTTAAGAATACATCTAAATTGTATGTAATAAAAGAGACATATTATGTATTAATGAAGGAGGTAGATAGTAAACGTAATGTGTAAACAAACTCACTGTATTAATTAAACATGTAAGATTTATTGAGTTGGTATTAGTTTCTTTTAAAAAAATAAACAAACTAATTCGCTTCCTTAGCTACGTAAAAAATGTAAAAATGAAGAAGGATAGAAAATGAGTTTTGTGCCGTAAAATGTATGATTACCTAGTAGCAAATTATACAAATAAAGTCAACACAAAAGGACCACAAATCACACGTTTTAAATTTCAACCAGTTTATTGGATTGTTCATAGTTTTCATTACTAACTCAGCCGACTCCTTCATGGGCAAATCAAAATTATACTACGTGAGGTTGCATACAAATCATTGTTCAATATATATTAAATACTGGCTGATATGTACCCGGCCTTGCTCGGGAACAATAATTGATTTGACAGCGAAAGTAACTATCTCCAAATAAAGAAACATTCATTTGAATTTTTTATTTCATTCCAAACATTTATTTTTTCAAAATCATAAGTTCTTAAGTTGATACCTACTCGTGTTTTCCATTATTAATATTCTACCCAAAAAGACATTCTTCTTTTGAATATGCAACCTGTGGCTAACCAGAATGTTATATATATGGACTAACCTAAATAAAACATGGCGGGTTCGATGTTTTTCGTACTAATTTTAAAACGTTATAGCAAAAGTTTTACATATTGGATTTCATGCAAACTAACTAAACTCTCTAAACCTTCCCGGCACTAATAAAAGTAAACTGTGCTATTTTCAGCGAAACCGGTCCAGTAATTTTCGATAAAATCGAGGACAAACAAACAAATAAAGTTACATGTATTTTATATACTGGTATATATAGATTGCGGCAATAAATTTAACTCGCTGCAGATTGCGTCGTAGATCAGCAGTTACAATCAGAAATTTACTTTTTAGCAACGACAACTTCGTTCTACCAAATGACAGCGGATGATCTATGGACAATCATACAAATCCGTCTTCGATACTGTCCAGTTTGTGTAGGAGCCACGGCTCCTTCAAAACCCGCCTTCTCCGTGCCACTTCTCGAATTCTATTGCTTCAGTTGGCACCGTGGAATATGCGCAGACCATGGCGTTTATAGAAATGGAAATTTACTGGCCGACCAGCGAATATCGCTCTTTTTATCGTCGGTTGCTGCCATATACTTCATCCGTATACCCGATACATATCATTAATCTGTATACATAAATATTATGTATACCCGAATGCTCTTCGGACGGCTACGCCAAATTGTAATGCGGAATTTATTTTTTGCAGCTGAATACAATGATACCACGGTTTATTTGTACTGTTCTTATTCGATGTAAATTACACTAAACCTTCTCTTTTTGCCATAGAAAATCCCACAAGCTCATGTGCTGCACACTCGGTGTATAGTGAATACATTTAGAGTGTTTTTATTTTTAAGTTGGTTAAAAATGAAATGTTGTTATTTAATATTATATACGCATGTATATTTACATACATAACTAAAGTATTGTGAATAAGTGCTGAAAACGAAAATATTAAATTAGGTTTATATTACCGGTTATAAGCCTCGCCGCTCACAATTCTTCTTATTATTATTTTGAGCGATCAGCGAGGCTTATAAGTGCTAGTATAAACCTAAGAGCCCCTAAATTTTTTTTCATTTTGAGAAAAAAGTTGCAAAATCATATGTAGGTTACCTAATATTTATTTTATGAGTTTTCGATTTCTGTATATTATTAAGAAAATCTATTAAAATGTATGAATATAACTAATCCGTACATCCCGGGCCACTAGAGGCGCAAGTGTAGCATGTTGTCATCAAATGTTAGAAACTGGGCGCATTATTAATTTTATTTGCTAGTACGTCTGTGAGTTGTTGTGTGATAGACAATTTAAAGCCCTCAAAGGGGGTCTCAATCTTAAACAAGTCGGGAAACTACTCAAAATGGCAAGATATTCACAGAAAGCTGAATACTTATAAGCCTGCGCCATCGGGAGACACAAGCAAACGTGGAAGAACCCAATGGCTAGCTATAAGAAAAAAAAACTATTAAAGTACGGTGTCATTGTCCCACCTTGGTAGAAAGAAGATTCTAATACCCGGGGAGCAGTGGCGTGCTGCCCACAAAAGCTGAAAAACTGTCTAATCATCTAATCATTTTTTATTGAAATAAGTCGGGAAGTTATATGCCTACTAATTCTGTTGACCACACTAATCAGCAGAATATAATAGGATGGTTGGCGTTTTAAAATTTTCAGTGCAAAATTCTCAGTTCTACACATTCAGGTGAACTTTTCAAAACACTCGACATCATAACAATAAGACAAGTATATACCAAATCTGTATTACACCTCTTCCAACACAAACTTTATATTCCAATGCATCCTAAAACCGCTATGAAAGCCAGATCCTCAACAAATAAAACCCTGAATATCCCAATAACACACACCTCACATGTGCAATACACTTTAAGTATTACGCAATCAAATTTTATTATTGCATGCCCAGCACTCAAACAATTACTAACCGTATTTTCGTTATTCAAAACATGATAAAACCAAATCAAACAAAACCCAGCACAAATAAAATACTATTCTTACTTTATAAATATAGTCCCTTCTCTCTTTCCCGTGCAATACACTTTCCTATTATCAAACTTAGTCGAAAGTATCTGTAATTACGTCTGTATTATTGTTTAAAGGATTTGCCTAAATCACTGTTTGATCACTGTAACCAAAACGAAACAAAAAATGTTTTTTTCTCTTCAATTTCTATACCTTATTCACATTTATATAGAAAAACCAAAATACTAAAATAAAACTAATCGATACACATCAATATTAGAACCACATTAAACACATCCACGTGAACACCTCTGCACAGGTACTCCTAGTGAGGTGGTCACGACACATTTAACACCCCATTCACAGTATCACCTCTTCAAACCTACGTTACACTCCACATTATAAAACACCGTACAAAGCACCTTTATTATACTTTTTAAAAACATATTATCTAAAATGGTACTCCATAATATATAGATATAAATAAATAAATAAAACATTTCTTACCGAACTTGAAAAACTACACGCAGCTTACCTTTGGTCAAAGAGCAACGACCGCCAATGCTGGGAAGTGATGTTGAGGAACCCGAAAACACCGATAAACAGTACTGAACACCCAACGCCCTGCTAAACTTCATTAAACTGTGGAACGCTACGTCCTCTATGGAGCCGATTCGAAATGGTCACGTTCTCAGGGGATTTTGAGGATTATACGAGTATATGTTCGTACAATACTCAAATAAAATTTATTCGATCGGTAAATGAATAATACTACATTAATAGGAAATGTTTTGCTAAAACCACTATTTAATATATACATATCAACATGCTTCGGAAGCGAAGCCTCATCAAGATACGTAGTATACTGAGATATAATGGCAAAAATAGACAAATAGTAAACATAGAAAAACAATAACGTAAGAATGGACAAAATACGAATATACGCAAAAACTAATAAGAAATGCTTCGTTTGTAGCACTGCCTGCTGAGGGAAGCTTCGCTTTCGAAACATGTTGATATTTATATATTGAACAATGGTGTAAACAAAGTATTTAATATTAATTTTATTAATAATGACGCCAAAAAATAATTGCACGTTTGTTGAAAAAAATTAATGAAGTATCATTTATTGAAGAAGTGAATAATATTACGTTTATGAGAATCATTTCTCTGAATATACTCGTATGAAGCTAGTCTGGAGAAACTACGTATGACATATACATGCAACTTTCTATAAATACCTTATCTGGTAAGACGGTACTATTTACAAAAACATCATTAAAAAACAGGTCAGAAATTCCAAAAGTAAAGTCAGCTGGCGTACGCGCGGCAAACGCGGATAACGCTCCGATTTTTAAAGATTCCTAGGCCTAAAATTCGAGTTTTCAAGGGCTTAAAGGGACAAGACCGATTAAACTTAACTTAACCAATTAAGCCAATCGACTTTCTTATAAGATTATAGCCAGTTATCTTTATAATTCCTGTATTATTAATATTTTTTTTTACTTTCGCTTCCATCCTTTACCCCAATGATAACGTTCACAAAGTTCCACGTAAGCCAGCAAGAAACTACGTGAGTGTCCGGACTCTGAAAGCTCTCAAATTTATTTACTTCAATGAAACATTATTCTTGTAGTTGGAGACTTTGGGAATATTATTACTGCCTCCCACACCGTGACGCACGCGGAGGGTGACTGGGGGATGGGAGCAAGGACACAAGGAATAGTCCTTACCACCCACTTCCTCACAATTTTTTTGACATTTTTTATATTTTTATTTATCTAGTTTCAATACATTTCTTTTTCTATTTACATAATAACAAATTAATTCTAAAATTACTTTGTATTCACGACTTTATTAATATACCCAGATATCGATCAACATGTTTCGAAAGCGATGTTGTCTTAGGAATATACAGAATACTAAAAAATAATAATGTCAAGTATAGACAAATGATAAACATAGAATACAATAATGTAAGAATAGGCAAATTATAAATTATTTATTTATTGTAATGTTTAATAATTACAACTTATTATAATTATTAACTTATAAATTTTACAAATTACGATTAGTCAATTAAATAATTATTTTATTTTAATTGATGAAGATAGCATCGTTTTCGAAACATGTTGATATCTGTGTATATTAATAAAGTGGTGTATGCAAACCAATTTGTAAAATAATTTATTAATAATGACGCCACAAAGTGAATACCAATATTTTGAAGAAATTATACATAATAATAAATTACAAGGCTAATAAGACAATTCGGAATGTTTTTCATAGTCCTCCTCACTAGGGGTTCCTGTGCTGAGGTGGACTAGGTTTTGTTTTCTTACGTTATTTTCAAAATGCTAGAAAACTCCTCTTCTTTGATTTTTTTGAGAGAGGTTTAGATTTAGTTATTTTTTCATTGCTGGTGGGAGTGAATTATAGAGCTTAGTGCAGGGGTCTTTATCCTTTTCACAGCTATTCCCCTCTAAATGCCGATAAGCCCTACCCCCATCAAGAATGATGATTTTTTTCTTTTGACAGGTGTCTCAGGCAGTCTCCCGAAATTTTCTGCAGTCCAAAATCTACACTATCTGCTAATTCAGTACACATTTTCTGCACTGCTTTACTGCTGCACCACACTAGAAGTACAGTATTTTGTTTTTCGGCATTACAGAAAACCAGATAATCCCATCTTCCATTGACTTGATTTTCTAGTTGAGGAACTGATAAGAAGTTGAGTAAAAAACAGACATAAGTACACACATAGAATCATTATTGGATTAGAAATCAGAACTTATTGTTATTTTTGCATTTTCCAACATTTTCATTCCCCCCCTGGTCCCTCTCCATTCCCCCCTGGAGAGGAATTCCTCACTGGTTGCATACCTCTGACTTAGTAGACAGATATTTATAATTACTAATAAACTTGGGGATATTCATGATATCATTTTGGTAGGGTCCTGTGTTGTAAATATTTTTTTTATTTGTTTTTTTTTTGTGTATTTTTACTCTATTTTCTAATATTATGTCATATTTGTGGAAAATTGTATCCAAATTTCAATGATAAACTATTTTTATCTAAAGTGACCTGCCAGGTAAGTATGGTCCTGTACGTATTATCCGTTTGTACATAATATACGAGTAAATAACACGTTTTTTCAACGCGGCATTGAACACAAAGTTTTTTTTTTTTTAATTATTGATCAATTAACTCTGTTAGCCTTAAGTTGTTATAATATGGTACATTGTCTATAGTTAGCGATAAGCAGTGGCGTGCAGTGCATAAAGGCTGAAAAGCGGTGCCTTACCCAAAAAAGTAAGCCATGAAAAGGAAATAGTTTTTTTTTATGTGACGAATATCTATAGAAATGTTTTTTTTTCAATGAATTTGGCAAGGACAGCCAGCGTCATACCTCAGTTTTAACAACTACACATAGCCTATCTCTAGTCATAGAGCAATGCACTCAACTCGTAATAAAATAAGGCATAAAAAATATATATTGTACTTGTCTAGTGGTGATTTTTCACAAAAAAACGGCGCTTTGCACATCATCCAAATATTATTGTTTAATATGTGTTTTTTTCCGGAAAGGGATTAATGTTCAAAAGAAAGATATGAAATTAAATTTTTAATCGAATCTGCATTTTTGAACTATGGAGAATTTATTAACTGTTTTATTCCCCCTCTGCGCTTGCATATAAACAAGCAAGATTTTGTACGGTCTTCTGAGAATAAAAGGCTTTAGGTCTATGTGGTTGCCTTTCTTCGTCATAATTGGCTAGGTTCTCCTGAAGCGCATCGTTTACACACGTTAAATAATTGGTTCGTGTAGTGCATTAACATAACGGTTTAAAAAAAACTGCTCCTCAACCCTTCTCCGGGCTACCTCTGAACGCTTCCTTCTTGCCGGGCAACGGAACTGGCTATGCAAGGAAGTCCGTTGTACCATCGACACTGGGCATTAGTATGCAAATCACGGGCTTTATCGTGCCAACCAATCAGACGTCAGCACAGCCGCTGATGATTTAGACCTGTTCTTTACTGTTTCACAGCGTGTAATTTTTATCGGATCTTCGTTCGCATAACCAACGTTAAAAATCTACCCTAAAGATGAAAATCTTTGTTTCTTGCGCTTTCATGTAACATATTATATACATGTACGTTTTCATTTCGAGAACTTTGGTAACATCTTTCAGTAATTGACGAGAAGTAAACCATCCCTTTCAATGGCGTAGAATTTTGTATATTGCAAACTTTACTGCACTTAGCACAGAAAACTTACCTGACCACATTAAACCAGCGTTCTTTACAGAAAATACCAAAGGTAAAATCCTAAAAACACACTAAAGACATGGATCATAAATTAAGCCACTCGGACATTTACAAACTATGTTGCAATGACTGTCCTTCGTTCTACATAGGCAAGACATCCCGTCATGTAAATATCAGAATCACGGAACACTTACGATGTTTAAATAACAATAATTTTTCAGAATTTGCAAATCATCTCATTTCAACAGATCATATTTTTAATAAAGAAACGGGTGTTCAAATTCTCCACCGTAATAATAAAGGTAAAAAATTAGATGATTTCTCGATTATCAGTTCTAAAATCCCTAAATAATATTTCTAATATATTAAATAACCCAGTAAACTTCTCTTAAACTTTTCTTTTTTAGATATTTTTCCAGTGAATATTCTTCTAAAAAACTCTTAATTACCCCTTCCCCTTTCGTCTGCTCCCACTCCAACACCGAAATATAATATGTATATATCTATCATTATTTTGTATCGTAGGGTAGTTTTAATATATTCTTGACGAGGGAATGGTACTTCCGAAACCGGTCGAGATTATTATATACTCGTATATTAAATTAAAGTGATTCAAAACAAATGTATACGTTTATTTTATGAAATATATTTTTTAAATCGCCATGATAAAATACATAATTTTACCCATGAGTTAAATTGTATTTTAACTCCTTTGATGATTGTCGTGGCTTCAAAATAGTAAAAAAAAAATCGTGTCTTTTAACTTAATGTTCATATCCAGAATCATTGTTATCGCCCTTTGTACTTTTAAGATGTTTAATCCCATCGGGTTGCTGCATACTGAATAGTCGAGAGATGACGGATGACCAACCTTCGTTTTTACCGGCCATTTTTTTCGCCTCAGCTATACCTCAGCTCTGTAACTTATTGGTTGTCTTTAATTCGTTCTATATTATGACATTCTTAAAGAGCCAAAATTTTTCTTTTCCTCTATATAAGGACTGTCCCACAGCAATTCTAAATGTGACATAGATCGTGAGGTTTATCTTACAATAAAATTTAAAAAAAAACAAGTCGGGTCATTCTGAGCTATCTAGGTGAAACCTTCAAAACGATCGCAGCGCTCACTTACCGTATTTTGAAAAAATAAATATATGGAATGAAATAAAATTTTAAATGAATGTTTCTTTGTTTCTCTGTTTAGAGATAGCAATAGTCGTCACATGGCATTACTTTCAGTGTCGAATCAATCATGGCACCCAAACGACAAGCAAGAATTCACAACATTATTAAAATATATATATGCTCGTATATATTCCCGAACAAGGCCGGGTACACATCAGCTAGTAATATATAAATATCATTACACCACAAAATAATTATACATTCTATTGAAGAAAAACATTGTTTTTTGTACGTTATTTTAACATCACATTTCATTTAATTTTTGGAAATATTTTTGTTTAAGTTATTTTTATAATTAGAAACTCTTTTTTATCAATAATGACATTCAAACTTAAATATCAGGATGTGCAAGGTGCATTCATGAGTGGAAGGGGCTGCATGGATCAGATTTTCTCGTTGCGTATGCTCACAGAGAAGTCTCTGGCAAAAAATCAAAAAAAATTCTGTGCTTTTGTAGATCTACAAAAAGCATTCGACCGAGTTGACAGAAAAAAGTTATGGAAGGTGTTTTCCAAGTATTGAGTGAATACAAATCTTATACAGATAATCGCATCTCTGTACGAGGGAAGTGTTGCATGTGTTAGGGCAAACGATGATTTTCCGGGTTGTTTGACATCACAAAAGGTGTTAAGCAGGGCTGCGTAATGTCACCGTGGTTATTCAATCTATACATGGATAATTGTATGCAAGAATTGAAAGAGGTGGCTTGGGAGCAAAAATGAGTAGTCTGCAAGTATTTTGCCTGTTTTATGCTGATGATGCGGTACTGATTGCTAACAGTATGGAAGATCTACAGTCCCTCGTATCAAGGATGAACGAAATATGTATGAAGAATGAGCTAATGATGAATGTAAGTAAGTCTTAAGTCATGGTGTTTGAAAGAGAGAGTACGAAAACAGTGTGCAATATAGTTGTGAATGATGAATACTTGGAGCAGGTCGATGAGTTTGTGTATTTGGGAAGTATGTTTACGAGAGATGGAAACACTGATAGGGATATTGAAAGAAGGGTGAATGCAGGAAACTCCATTAACGGAGGACTGAACGCGGTTGGCGCAAACAAAAAGTTGTCCAAGGAAACGAAGCTAGCAGTCCACGATGGAGTGCTGATACCAACCTTGATGTATGGCAGTGAGGCATAGAACTGGCAGAGGAAGGATGAAAGTAGACTGAATGCTGTAGAAATGAGATCTCTGAGACGAATGTGTAGTAAAACCATGTATGATCGAGTGAAAACTGTTGAGATTCGTAAAGGATGCAAGGCTGATGCAAGCGTAGTGAGCAAGATTAAGAAAGGGACGCTTTGATGGTTTGGTCACGTAGAGCGAATGAACGACGAGAGGAGTGTAAGGAGAATATATGACGCGAATGTGAATGGAAGAAGAAGCCGGGGACGCCCGAGGAAGACATTGCACGATCAAGTGAAAGAAATACTCGAGTCGGGCCATGTCAGAAGTCGGAATAACAGAAGAGAATGTATGAGACGTTGTATGAAAGTGGATGAAGCAAGAAGTGTATGCCAAGATTGAGTTGCTTGGCGGTCCGTCCTCTCTGCCTACCCCTGTAATTAATAATAATAATTCGATAAGCCCGGCAAAACGCTCCAAATCTATGGCCGATCGGTTTTGATCAGTTTTGAAGTTAGAATATCAAATTTTAAAACAAGAATGAGATTTACCGTACATAATTTTATGTTCTATTCTTAGTAAACCATATCTAAACATAAGTAATAAAATTATGTACCTTTTTAGAAACTTTAATTCAAAGAATAATAATACCATTGAGCATTAATATTATCATAATATCAGTATTGATAATTGGTTTGCTCATGAACACTTTAATTTATTTCACTAATTAAAGTCACCCAAATTAAGTTTAAATTTCACCAAAACAAAACATATTAAAAAGAAAACAAAATTTTAAAAATAAAAATGTCCATACTAATCTAAAAACATAATGCGCGCGTTACTTCATATGTTCCAAATGCAATGTTACCATCATAAAAAGGTAACTTTTATTATATATAATTATACATAATTTTTTATACACTTCTAAAAAATTATGTATAATTATATATAATAAAAGTTATATATTCAGATCCGGCGTTTACTGATCTATATGAATACATATTTTTAAAGCCATTATGTTTTTCACTGGAGTTCCTTATTGTAAAAATAAACTTCATTAAAATATTTCAAAAAATTAAAAAATAAGTGGTGGTAAGATGACGTACAAAAAAACAACGTTTTTGCTACAAAATAGATAAACTCTTCAAATATTCATCTTTTTGGAAACAATTATTATGTGTTACTATCCAATTTTATTTTTCCTTCTTTCTATTGCTTAGCGTTTATGCGTATTGGAATAAAGTACCTACCTACTTGAAATAGGGGTAGGTACTGAAAATTATTGACAAGGCATTTGCTATTAGCTATTCATACATTTTTGTCCACTATGAAAATATACAGCATTGTTGCTTATTGCTTATTACAATAAAAAATAAAAAAAATAAAAACAGTTTTGTGCCCAGTGCTTTCTTTGTAACAAAACTAATTAAATATAATTATTTTCTTTCACTATTAGATGGAACTTCTTTTAAAATCCGGATTAAATTTATACATAAACTTTTGGTTCTGACATGTGATTTTTCACAAAAACGGCGCTATACAAGTCATCCAACCATTATTATTATCATCTCGGAGCGGGATGAACCAACTTGCCTTTGCATTGCCGCAAGTAATTTGTTTTAATTTTTTATTAACTTAAAAAAATAATAAAACAATGTTTCAATTTCTAAGACAGTGTACATATAACAGTTAACTGAATGTTGAAAAGCGTAGCTGGGATAATGTAGGAATGTTATTTAATTAAATCAGTTCAAATTAACTTATCACAATGAAATACAGAGAAGAGCCATTCGTTTGATTCCGTAATTGATCATTTGGTTCAATGGACAAATACGTAATTGTATCGTCGTAAACTCAATATAATACGACGAAGTCTGACTGACTGCAAAAGTGTTTGTGATATTATTAAACTTTCAATATCAATGGGTGAACTTTTGAAAGGTGTAATTAAATACGACAAAAAGTTCACATATTCCCGATTATATTATAATGTTTTGAAACCAGTTACCGAAAATTAGAATATTTTTTGTATGTTATCATAATATGCCGACAGGCTCCGTGTTATAGTGGTAAATTCCTTGGTTTTTGTCCCAGAGGTCATTGGTTCAGAATCCAGCGAATGAAAATGAGAGTGTGTTCATTTTTTAGGTTTTTTCTTTACATTACAGATGTATTGTATGTGTACGTCGTCCAGTTAAGCTTTGTTTAATACTCTTTATTATTCAGACACATCTAAGCTTTCCTCTTTCCTCTCGTTTCCCATTCCTAACTTCAGATAACCTTACAACCTTACCTTACAACGTTTTCCAATATTGAAGATGTCATAGTTGCGCCGATTCCGGGCAATCTGGATTCCATGGACTCTTGGGACTAGGATATTGCATAAAACGTTATTTATTTTTATTAATTTTGATGGTTTTTACATATTTTAAAAAATTTCTTTTTTTTTGTGCAGAGTACAGAAAGAAAAAAGTTTTAATATAACAAAAAATATATAGTGTTATTTATGATGTATATGTATAATAATGTACAAGTGAATGATACAGAGACACTAAATTAGCAAAAAGTTTTTAAGCTGCCGATAATACAAAAATTGCATTTAAAAAATTACAAGTACATAACATAGTGAAAAAAGCAATGTGTTAAGCAATTTAGGTATCCATTTGATAAAGTTATATATTCCGACTAGAACTACTCGATCTAAAATTTTGTTTAATTATAACAATAATTCCAGGACTGAGTCATTCAAAATTTCTCTTGTACCTAGACGTCACGCAGAAGATAATACTTTTTCAGACAAAGTAGATATGTTCAACAGCTCGGAATACAAATACGAACAGACGATTATTGCATTCATCCTCAAAAATTATTAAGATATGTGTCTAGAGTATAAGTATCAGTGAACGTGGGGTATGTTTCGAATATTCGCCTCTGTAGCTAATTATTTGGAATGGTACTTAAACTATGTTATTCCTGCATTTGTTCATGAGGCAAATGAAATATTTAGTTGTTGTATTTCATGACGACTATCTATTTTATCTATGTACCTACAGTGATGTGTTTTGCACCTCTGTGACGAATAGAGCGTATATAGTATAATAAATAAATAAATAATTATGCAGGTGAACGCCTTATTCTCGGGCATTAGGAACTCGAAAGTAACAATTTCCGACAGGCAGGAGGTTGTAGACGATTATAATAATATTTGTTCATCTTTTCTATTACCAAACAAACCACTCTAAGCTTTTCTACGTCTTATCAAAATGATACACACTTGAAACTGATGCTCTACCCTGTCTAATAAAACTCAACTGAAGTGATGCGAAAACAAACAAATTAGAAACATTCATTTTTTACTGGGATAACATATTGAATCTAATTAACCTCATTATAATATTTTTTATTCCTCGGACATAATGAGAACAATTCTCAAAATCATATTTCTATTGAGATTTTTTTAATAATAGCATGAAAAAATAAATAAATTGGGAAGGATTAGAAATCAAACAAATTTAAGTGTTACCCTTACAGTATTAGCCCCATACTTGGGGTGTGATTTCCTCAAATAAGAGAGGCTAAGGTTACGCGATGATCCTGGGAGAGGCATTATAACCTCCTTGTTCCAAATAACAATACGTCGTTAACCTTTGTATCGGCCCTCTCCTTTCGGCTTACTTATTCCAAATCCTTAGGGATTTCTAAACCACCCTTCTCTGAATTTTATAGCCAGGAGAAGTATAATAATAACACGGTTTTTAAAAATTTGTATTCAGAAGTAAACTTTGTTTTGCCCTTGAAATATTTTGAATTTCTGAAAGAGGCACCTAACCAAAAATCAAAAAGGATCCTTAATTAATTTGCATAAATATTATTTTTCCCCAATTTTCCCCGATAAAAATCAAATTGGTATATCCGAGACAGTATCTAGATTGCGAAAAAATTCGGGTAGAATCTTGTATTCATAATATATATAAGCATAGCGAAATATGTGCGAATTAATAGAGTATGATATTAACAGTTTTAAATTAAACTACGATATCGATGAAAATGACGAAAAGCAAAAAGTGGCATTTAATCAATTGGTTAGAACGCTCTTCCAAAATAGACCGAGAGATCCTGGGTTCAAGTCCCAGATGCAACCGCTGCCTTTTTTCTGTATCTTTTCTGTTTCATATTTCATTTGTGTTTTGTTGATAATATCAATCCCTAAAAAAATTTACCCTTAACCCTTTAGGTGCCACCGAACGATATATCGTTCCGATACATTATTGTACTTGAGTGCCACAGAACGATATATAGCTCGAGCCATAAAATTCGTCACGTGTTACCCACGGTTCTAAAATTACGTCACATTATTGAAAACATGCGTCTAAAAATAAAATTAATCAAAATAAAATTAAAATATATTCATGGATTATCGACACTCCTCAGGCATTTAAAAAAAATACATGTGGCACCTAAAGGGTTAAAATGTTATTTCTACTACTGCAAGAACTGATAAGAGCTCGAGTATCATTGGGCTTTGCTATAAAGTTATTACGGAGATCCTTTATTTAATCTTTCACCAGTCAAACTGAGCGATCGGTAAGTTCCATTCAACTGTCACCAACGCGACTGAGTGCAATTTTCAAGACATTTATTTATTTGAACTAATCTTTCCTCTACGCTTAGAATCGTCAATTTGAGAGCCTCATATTTTTTTAAAGGTCTAACTCTATTTCTTTCCACAAATGTGTTAATTTTTTTTTATAATTCAACAATTAAAAGGAGCACGTAAAATTATTTATTTATTATAATGGATGCACCCCATATGGGATTTTACAAGGTTTGTTATAAAAATTCAAATTATAATAGTGACACAGGTGCAAAGCAAATCAAAGTAGGTATCAAATAGGTAAAATATATATAGCTTTTACGAAATACAAAAACTAAATATGTAATTTGTCTCGCGAACAAATTCAGCAATGATATCGTTTAAGTACTATTCCATACATATATATTGTTTACAAAATTACTCCGGCCGATCGTATTAAATATTTTATTTAACGCAAGCCCAATATATATCCTGATTGAAAACACCTATTTGAACGCAATAGCAAACTCGAATTGCTTATTTTATTGATGATTTCGTACAGCTACAATGATTGATTGCTTTTCTATTTGAATAGAAAATGACTTTGATAATGAAAAATTAATTAGGCCTGTAGATATATTATTCGTGGAAACGAACGATTATTTTGATTTTTAATATTATAACATCATTATTTATGTATTTCTTAGTATAATAATAATAATTATTATTATTTATTCCGTTATGCGGGAAGGTTAGCGCAGTTCCACACATTCCATAAAAACCATACATAAATTGGTTTATAAAAATGGTATAATAACATATAAAACATTAAAAAAAGTATATTATTTAATTTTAAATACAGCCTTTGAGGAGCTGTTTCATGTAAATTGTGAGGGGTCAATATTTTCCTCAAGTATGCGTCGATGCTGGAAGCTGGAATAAGACGGGCTTCCATGATGAGAATATTCCGTTAGCTGTTTAACTTTTCCCTCATTCCTGCCACCTTGGATCTTATAAGGACTGCAAAACCACATGAATAACACAACCAGTAAAGCAATGGAAATTTTGGGTTTCATATTAAGAACTTAAAAAAGATTTCGAAAACTAAAAATATTATATACTCGTACATCCCATGTCAGAAGCCATTTAGAATTTAACTCAGGCATTTGGAATCCAATTTACAATATTCGTGAAAAGTCCAACATAAATTTTTAAGAAACCTAAATTATAGGTTAGGAATTACAATTGAAAACGTTCTATAATATGTTCTGAGTTTTTTTTCCTTTATAAAATGAACAATGGCGTGTTCTGCTCCCCTGAACTTCTTTGGTTGATAGATTTTTATATACCAAGTAGAATGGTTCGTCAAAAGGTACCTTACCACTGCAAAAACATAGGAACCAATGCAGAATCAAATTCCGTGATGAATCGACTTGCACTGTTTAGGTAATGAGTATTATATCGACACCACGGGTATTAAAAGTCTGTCAACCTACAAAAATAATATGAAATTGTATGCCATTGTTAACTATACTTATCTTTTTTATACTATTATATGCACTGCATATTTATATCGTTATATATTTTTTATTAAATGTTGTATGTGTCATGCATGGATTGTATTAAAATGTAAAACCACAAATAGGGGGTGAATAAATGAATAAATAAATAACCAAAACCAGATACTCGCCCCTCTGTAAACATGCTGGAGGTGCTGCAGTATCTGGGGAGGCTAAACATTGTGTGGAAGGCATTGCATGTTAATGCGGATGTCAAAAATATAAATAATCTAAGCTAAAACTCATTAATCAAATATTATAATCTTCTTTTAACTGTGTAACTTGTATATACGCAGATTTCTGATAGACATCGTAAGCATGTAAGTGTATTTAAAATTATTTTAATAAACAGAAATATATCTGCATAATCGATTTTTTTATAGTCAACCCTGACCCATTTGTTATAAATATTATCTTTGAATAAGTTTATTCTATCGTTTAACCGCTCTTCCATAGATAACTTTATCTTGTACACGTTTTTGAAATATCAAAAAAATATCGTATTTTATATGTAGCCTGTAAACAAAAAATAAATAAATGATGAATGGGGGTGCTTTCTAAAAATAACATTATTTCCAGACACGTGGTTTCCGCTCCCAAAAGCGAATTGATCGTCCCTTCTCGATCTTCGCTTTCCCCGCCAAAAGGTTGCGCCACGCGGTCGGTAATCTCCGCCGCCCTTCGGCTATGCCCGTGTCCCGGCGGCCGCCGCCGCCCTGCGCGCGCTGTATCGACCACCCGACAAGCCTCCTCCGTTCCGCCCCGCCGCTGTTGGCCGAGCGCGCCGGAACCTTAAAGACGTGCGACGGACGTCCCATAGCGTATACCACGCACACCGACCGTAAGCTCCGCGTCGCGTCAAAAATTAACGAAAAAAGATACCCCAATCAGACAACCACAAAAAATACAGTAAAATTTTAACAAAATTTCTTTAAAAATACTCAAATCTTTTTTTAACAGTTATTTTAAGTTATCTGAATCTGCACTTTTCAGTTTTATTGGGGCAGTTTTTTCGTTTTGGATTTTTCAGCGCGTTTCAGTGTCATAACAATCCGAGCCCGTACAAAGGGATATCTGATTGTGTCCGGACTTGTCTATCGGTTGGGGTTTGATCGCACTATTCTGCCAAGTGATTCCCCGGACAGTGGTGACGTTAGATTGATTGGAGTGGGAAACTGTCAGCGACGGCGCGTGCTGTATTGTTGTCCCTTTAACGGATCTCCGAACAAAGTGAACTTTACTTGACAGGTATGGTCTGAAGTTCAATCGAAAGATTAGATCACGTGAATATATGCTTAAAAGTGTTAGAAATTGATTGAAATTGAATGAAAGTACAAGTAAAATGATGGAGAAGAAAGAATGGTGATTTTGCAGCTTATAGAATAACCGTTATAAATTTTTTTAATCTCCTTTTTCCAACTACATTAAGTGAAACGTGAAATGAGAATTGTTTCTTGGATCATTTGTATACTCCATTAATGGTGCATTTCTCGTGAATGGGTGTTTTGGATGGCTTCCGTACCTCAAGAGTCGCTGAACAATGTGCCTACTTCTGCGCTGAGTTACTAAATCTTTTAAGCAGATTATATTGTTATGCCGGGCTTAAGAGGCAAGTATAAAAGCGCCTCTGCGGAGTGCGCTAAAACCGACGGCATTTTTCCTTTGACGGTGTTACGTAAACTTATTCATAAGTTATTAATACACCAGCGGGGTCGAACCGAAGTCCTACACAATTGCGCTATGTGAGGCAATACTTGAGGGAGAAACCGGCATAATCCCTCCTATTTATGAGCTTTTATCACAACTTGACCGGAAGCTTCATACCGATTTTCCAATATTACTCTATTGATAGAGATTTTAATTTAATACTTCCATAAATATGCATTTACTGTATTCGGCAATACTTTTGGGAGAAATTAAAATATTCTTTTCATGGCTGTAAATCATGTTATCGTCTTGTCAATATCAAAGCTGTTAAATGTTTTCCACACGGTAATTGTATTTTTACTTCAAATTAGGTGATCGAATACAGCGATTTTGGATATTGTTGACATTTTTTTAAATCTTCTTTCTATTTCATGTTTTATCAACTACCAGAGCGAGTAGTTGTATTCGTCATTCTGCCAGGAAACCCTTCAAAACAATGAACCCAGAAGAATTCATCTTCGAAAAATTAATGTGAAAGTACTGAAAACAGAGATAATTAGATATTTGCGCATTTAAAAATTCATTATAAAAAATAAAACTTTGATTGAGAAATCTCTTTTAGCTTAATCCAAAAAATGTCATCAAAGTTTTAGAAAATGTAGACAATCCCCTAAAGATTTTTTTTGATAAATTCCGTGAAAACCTTGTAATTTTAATGTCTGTACAAAACGTTAGTTAAGTATTCCAAAAATAGCCTTACAAATATATTTTTTTTTAGTTTTGTATATCATCAAGGCTTCTGACTGACAAAATATTTATTCCTTTTTTGCCTAATCTGGTTTTAAAATCTTATTATATTGTCTAATATTCTTTAAGGGATAGTCCTGCATGTAATCATTTAATTTTTTTTTTTTCAATTTACATGATGTAACAAATTTCTCGATGGCATAGAATTGTACCTATTAAATTCTGAAGTTCAGATGGGTTTGATATATCATTAATATTGTCATTCTCTATTGTTCATATTTAATGCTCAAGAGTGTGTTCTACATCTTGAATTTCTTCACAAATCAAGCACATTTGAGAATCCGAGAGGCCTATCAAACACAATACCCTTCCCATTGGTGAATATCCGAATCTTAATCTAAAAATGATTCTCATTTCCGACCTCTTCTGATTAAGTATGATGTTTTGAAGGGTTCCTCCTATGTCATACATAGCTTTTCAAATATAAGAACCGTTGATCGAGAAAACTCTTCCCTGTTGTGTGCTTTTGAATTTCTTTATTTAGAAAAGCCACCTGAATTCCAAAGAATTCCCACACTTTTCAATGACGTAATTCTTGAAAAGTTCTAATAAAAACATTTCAATAACAATATCTACGCCAAAGGTTAGCTCGAGTATTCCTGAAATATCTTATTTCCTTTTCGAGTAAGGCAGTTTAGATGGATTTAAGTATTGACTGAGGTTGCTTTACCTGGCTACAAGCTCCTCGCTACTCGCCACGGGTCTTTTAGCAGTAGAGTTTTCAGTACACTTGCCATCACATGGTCGCGGCGCCAGCTGAAAAATCAATTTTTATCGATCTTCAACGCCGTAGCTCCGGCTGTGAAATATTCCAGCCATTTTATTAATTCGCGAATTCAGCCTCAACTATTTTGTATCTCTTTAAATCAGTACCTCAAAACATTTCTTACTTTTATTTTTTCTAGACTCTAGACAGAGTATTTGTAAGAAAAGTTTCTCATCAAAAATGTTTGTAATTTAATGTTTTATGTACAATAACCGAGTTTTTTTAATAGGAGCCCGATTCCGGTTCTTCTTAAGGATATCTTTAGGGTTAAAGACATTTTGCATAACGCCGAGTCCATGTCAGTGACAATACATTTTTAAAGGAGTTTGTGGTTTAATTATCAAAGTTTTATTTAGATTTATAGGTGCGTCCAACGTACTTAATGCTTCTAGTTTATTATAACTTAATAAATGAATAAGAAATAATTTAATTAAACCACTGTTTATAATACATATATATAACCTGGCTGTTTTCATCATTTTATTTGTATTAATAATAAAAATTATTTCCTTTTTAAATTTCAAGTACAATTTTTTATTTAATATTTTATAATATACATATATATATATATATTTTAATAATTTTTAGTTTACTGCTAAGGCACCTACTTTCGTCACTAATATATTATTTTTGAGTATTTAATTATTATTTGTCTATACTTTTTTAATATATTGTTTATCCTTTGCCGATGCTTTGCTTCTGAAACATGTAGATATTTATATTTTAAAAACAGTAGCTTAATAAAAGTTATTATTATTAATTTATTAATTATGATGCCACAAAATGATTACGCATCTTTTGAAGATTTACTTTAGGCTTGTCGTCTATTATTTTTTGTTTAATTTAAATCACTTTTTTCGTTGCATTTCGGGCTTTTGGCATATGTGCTTTACAAACATCGCAATTTCGTTAATTCGGTTAATTTAATAGCATTATTATGCGACAAATAACTCACCAATAATGTTGAAAGTCAATACTTAACATAATATTGTTCCAATCTTTATTCTACAAATAAACGAAAAAAGTACAAAGGGTGTAGCTTATACGTACATCCGATATCATTCGTCGATGGTTCATCCCATTTCATACAGTTAACCCACAAAATACATACTTTTTTATTTAAATAGAATGAAAAATAGTTTAATCTAATTGTGTTCAATTTATGTGTTCTTCTACTTATACTTCATATACTTCAAACACATAAATTGAACACAATTAGATTAAACTATTTTATCTATAATATCTATAATATTATCCGTTTAAGGTGTACACCTTAGAATTTACGAAGTATCCGTTTAAGGTGTGTACACCTTAAACGGATACTTCGAACACATAAATTGAACATAATTAGATTAAACTATTTTTCATTCTATTTAAATAAAAAAGTATGTTTATAAACAATAATTATTAGCCTAAAACACTCATCCAAATTGAAAAAAACCTTCCGAGAAAAGATAAATGTCGCCGACAGGACTCGAACCTGCACCCTTCTGATTGCCGGTCAGAGCATCTGACCGGCAATAAAATAATTGTTACCCTTTGCGCTATGCACTAAAATCTTGTCTTAAAAACTTTAGTTTATCAATTAATAAAAAAGTATGTATTTTGTGGGTTAACTATATGAAATAGGATGAACCATCGACGAATGATATCGGATGTGACATTTGTTCAGAAGGAATGTTTTTGGTGATGATTTAAATAGAAGTAGATCGTGTGTTTGTTTGATGTTACGTTTAAGAGTGTTATATACTTTAATTTCCATGTACAACAATTGTTCAATTGTAATCGCTGAATGACAGCTGTCATTCGAAAGAATCGGAAACGCGGTTAAGGAAAACTCTTTAAGCCTAAAGATAAGAATAATGTCTTATCTTCCAAAAGAACCGGAATCGCGCCCCTGCATTATAAATAAATAAATAAATATGCAATCTTATTATTAGCAGCATTTGAACAAAAACGCTTTATAATCCCATGATTTAGAAAAAAAAACCTTGATGTTTTGATCAACTTCATTAATCATTTAAAAATTAACTGTAATCCAGCATTTGATGGGAAATCTACGCGGTACAAGCAGAATTCTAAAAAATTGTTTTTTTTGATACAGAACTCTCCTAAGAAAATTTTTCTTCATTGGGATATTAAATTTTTTTTATTTATCGTTATTCGCTGTGATGTTTTTTTTTATACCCGAGTCGCTCACCAGAGGGTTGTACAATTTGTGCACACAAAAAGTATGCAATTAATCATTCAGTGGAAATTAATTACTGTAGGCATCTCATATGGAATCCCTTTCCGACATGCTCAAGAGGCAGTCACCGCTTCCGCGTTTTGCATTTCGCCGTCAACGGGAAAATACTACCCATTTATCAAACTTTTTAAATTGTTCAGAAGTAACTAAAAACTGATTTTTGAATGTTACGAATTGATTTTTAAAACACTTTTTTTTTTTAAATTGTATGATAATAATTACATGCAATGTGAACTTGTACCCGCTAAGCCACTGCAAGTAGCTTGTCAGCAGGAGTTTAGTTCAACAATATTATATAATACAACAATAAATAACAATCATCATACAGATGTAGCGCAATAATAGAACAATATAGGTGCATGCATGTTGTGATCAATATACACATGTTATGAAAAATATATTTTTTTAAATATGAAAACGGCATAACAGTTTTGTTATAGAGGTACTAGAGTCCAATTGCATAATATGGATTTAAATAATATTATTAAAAAATCGTAAGTATTAAAAAAATTGGGAAATAAGAAAAACAGCAGTACAGTTTTGTTACAGTGAGGAGAGACTTAATATAATAGTAACACTTAAATAAATTGAAAGATACCCGCAGCTATCAAGAAGATAAACAATCAAGGAGACCATTATATTTGCTCTATGGACTAACTAACTAGCCATCACGCCGTTTCTCTGCAGGGGTAGGCAGAAAGGACGGACCGTCAAACAACTCGATCTTGGCATACACTTCTTGCTTCATTCACATTCATACATCGTCTCATACATTCTCTTCTATTATTCTGACTTCTAACATGGCCCGACTCAAGTTTTTGAATTACTTGATCGTGCCATGTCTTTCTCGGCCGTTCCCGGCTTCTTCTTCTATTCACATTCGCGTAATTACACTCCTTTCTTCGTTCATTCGCTCTACACGACCAAACCATCTAAGCGTCCCTTTCTTAATCTTATTCACCACGTTTACATCAACCTTACATTCTTTACGAATCTCAATATTTTTCACACGATCATACATAGTTTTACGACACATTTGCCTCAGAGATCTCGTTTCTACGGCATTCAGTTTACTTTCATCCTTCCTCTACAAGTTCCATGTCTCGCTGCCATACATCAGGGTTGGTATCAGAATTGTGAATTATCCATTGTGAACTGCTAACTTGGCTTCTTTGAAAAAGTTTTTGTTAGCACTCAATAATGCTCAATAGACAATGAAAGAAAGAGGAAAATAGCGTAAATACAGCAAATATCAAGGAGCTATACAACCAAGGAGGCCGTCATATTTGTTACCATCAATACACAAGTACGATGCAACAATGTATGTTCACAAATAAAAAAACTTGAAGTACAAATAACGTTTAAACTAATGTTCATAACGTCGACTACGTGGGGAGCTATTTTGACGTTTACGACGATTTCCTGCCTCATTTTGTTAACATTTAATTTAGATTCTTTTTTATCAAAACAACAATTAATTAAATTATTGCATACCGTTTTTATTACATTGAAGTTCTCCTGTGGACATTCTTATTAAATATTTATTTGTTTCTATACATTTAAAAAAATTTGTGATGTCACTGTCTAGTAAAAATATTATTCTTTATGTTGTTATCATCCATTTAAAATATTATTAAATTGTTTTCGTATTTTCATAATTTTGTAAGCAGCTTTGCATGTACGAGTATGTTCGTATATTAATGCTCTCGATTAATATCTGTTAACCTATGGCATCGAGAAAATATTATCAACAAATTATCTCCATTAACCTTTAGCCCGGGTCGTATTGAAAATGGGATAACCTATTTAGATACCAAATTAATCCAGTAAAAACTAGGAAAAACAAATATTTTTCCACATATTTTCACTTCCGACCAAATTATCTGGTATACATAAACGATTTCTCTGTATTTTTTTCTTATCTCTGAACTTAATTTTTATTCTATATTAATTATTATACTATACTCAAATTATCTGGTATACACAATTGTTTTTTTTTATAATATTCTTCACATCTCTTCATACTTAATTTTTATACTTTTATATAGATATATTATATTACCATACTATGTCAATACTAGATTTTAGAATAATGGCACTTTATGTGAACTAAACTTGTCAATTTGATTGTTCTGAAACGGGATTTGTTCCTAGTTGGGCAGTCAAAACTTTCTTAAATTTAAAAAAAAGGGCAAAAAAAAAAAACATCAAAGATCAAAAAAGAGAAGCAGACCACTAAATGATAGTAAAATCAATATAATATGGTATATCTGAAGAACCAATATGAAAATTGTTATTTTTTAATATGAAATCTGAACGAAAAATACGTTAAAAGCGATTTGCCTAAACATTTTTATTCTATCTAACAAGTTTTTTATTTTTACCATCTCATAATACGTCTTCATACAAAAATTCAATGAAAAATCCATTTTTGTTGAGAGGTTTATCAAAGGACCCATTTTAATTGGGAAGATTAGATTTTTAAGGGGTATTGGGAATGTGAAAGCTCCTATTTTCTTTGATAAATAATTTCGACTACCCACACAAATATATAAATATATTTTATATATTTATTTTTTATATATAAAAATGAATGTTTATCTGTCTGTCTGTCCTCAATTTTCTCGAAAATTACTATTATTTAGATATATTTTGATAAAATAAATGCTTGGAATGAAATCAAATTTTCATATTAATGTTTCTTTGTTTAGAGATAGTAATAGTGGTCACAAAGCATTACTTTCGCTGTCAAATCAATTATGGCATCCAAACGACAAGCAAGAATTCACAACTTCATAACTTTATTTCAAAAAAAAAAACAATAAAACCCGAGCAACCGAGGGTACTCATCGACTAGTACTTTATATAAAATAAATTATTAGAGTATACAAAGACATTACTGGTAATCGGAAGGACATATGTATAAAAAAAGTATCTTTCCAGAATCAGATGAGTGTTCATGTTAAACTTTTCTTCACTGGTATGATATAACATAAGTAATATCGGAAGAAATTCTGTTAATCAATAATATTATAATCCTTATCGGTAACATTATCGTTGTTTCTTCGAAACACAATAATTATTAAAATGGGTCGTCCCACTATTGCCAACTACTATAAAACACATACATAGTCGTGTTTATGCCAACTATGGTAAAACACATATATTGTCGTGATTATGCTAACTACTACAAAACACATACATAGTCGTGTTTATGCTCTCTACTACAAAACACATACATATACAAAGTCGTGTTTATGCTAACTACTGTAAAACACATACATAGTCGTGTTTATGCCAACTACGGTAAAAAACATATATAGTCGTGTTTATGCTCTCTACTACAAAACACATACATAGTCGTGTTTATGCTAACTACGGTAAAACACATACACAGTCGTGTTTATGCTAACTATTGTAAAACACATACATAGTCGTGTTTATGCCAACTACCGTAAAACACATGCACAGTCGTGTTTATGGTAACTATTGTAAAACACATACATAGTCGTGTTTATGCCAACTACGGTAAAACACATACATAGTCGTGTTTATGCCAACTACGGTAAAACACATACACAGTCTTGTTTATGCTAACTATTGTAAAACACATACATAGTCGTGTTTATTCTAACTACCGTAAAACACATATGTAGTCGTGTTTATGCCAATTTTGAATCTATTTTTATCTCCGGGCATATGCAATGTTATGTTTATGTATATTTTCTCTTACCTGGACTATAAACCATCCAAAACCTAATTTATAACCTAACCTTTATTTATACACCTAAACTGTATCCTTAAATCTAACATCCATGTAACATCTGCGTTCTTATATTCATTTTTCTTCAACTATTCTTTTATTTCTCTATTTTTATTATTTTTTACACATTAGAAATAAACTTACATAAAATTTCATTACTGTATTATTTAACCTTATTATATAATTTATGTACCTACGTCTGTCTCGATACGGGAATTCCCCAATGAGACAAACTTCGATCAATGCTTTGTGTTATTTTTTTATAAAGATAAATTTTTAAAAAATTAAAAAATCGTGAATGCTAACGCCGCTATCTTAGATTCAGCCACTGTGACCATTTTGATAATAAGCTGTCCTCTTTCGGGTGTTATAAAAAGTGACAGCGGGTTGCTAAGGCTCCGTATTTGTCAAGATTGTCATAGTTCAGTTAAACATGTGTATGTAAGGCTGAATATATTACCCGGTGAAGGGAGGTATAAAAACGACTCGAATATTACAGGTTAATGTATTAAATACAAATAAACTCCTTGTTAACTGTATTTACACGATCGAAGTCGCAGTACTAGAACACTGTATGGAGCTTGTGTCCGGCGCGGCGCGCGCGGAGATACAAACGTGAACTAAATGTGTCCAATTAATCTGATTTGGGTGTCATTAAATTTGGCTCGGGGCTGGGGTTCGAAAGTTCTATAAACAACCATTCAGCTGCCTTAAAGAATGGACGGCAGAGTCCCCCATCCTTCCGAGCTGCGGAGTCAAAATCCCAGCATGCCCAAGAATAAGTTAGTGGGATACAGTCGTGATTAGCCTTAGATAAAACTTTAAAACTTTTGATTGTTCTCGAGAATTGGGATTAATTAAGATTCCAGTTATGGTAGAAATTCTATAGAATAATAATTGCGGTTGGTCATTTCAAATTTCTTCTTCTTCCGGTGCCCTCACTTATCGGAGTTTGGCCGTCATTAGGGCGATCTTCGCCCTGCAGTCTGCCGCCCTACGCAACTCTGCGAAACTGCACTAGTACCAGTCGCGTATATTATGAGGTCATGAAGTAGGTACAACTACTTTATTTGCTTCGTATTCCATTAATCTTCCACAGGATTACCAATTGGGTAACCTTGTATTATCTATCGTTCCTCGTAATATATTCAAGATAATTGAGTTTTCTTCTTTTCATGGCTTTATACAATACGAACTTCACTGCATTAAAAAAATCAATAATGACGTTCTAACTTAAATACCAATGTGAATAATTACAAAAATTTCAAAGTACAACTTTTCAAAACTTGCCAAAACGCTCCAATTTTATATCCGGTCGGTTTTGAGGTTGGAATGTCAAATATTAAAACAAGGCTGAGCTTTACTGTACAAAATTTTTATAATAAATCATAACTTATAATATCATAATCGTTTTAGAAACATTAACTCAGAGAACATTAACATTATCATAATATCCACATTGATAATTTGTTTGCTCATAAATATTCTTACTTCATTAATATATATTTTTTTAATATTTAACAACAATTATAGATTTTTTAATTATTAATTATTTTTATTGAGATTTAAAAACCTCATCGTAATATTTAATCATTGAAGAAAATAATATTAACATAACCTGAATGAAAGATGAAACCGGACAAAGGGACAGAAACTAAAAATATTTCAGTCGCATCTGGGACTCGAACCCAGGTCCTCTGCCTATCCGGGGCAACGCTCAACCGACTTAGCTAATGAGACAAGTTCAATTTGCGTCATCTTCATCGATATCATATCTCAAATTCAAGATTTGTGAATATTATCTTCCTGATGCGACTGAAATATTTTTAGTTTCTGTCCCTTTGTCCGGTTTCATCTTTCATTTAGGTTATGTGAATATTATTTTCTTCAATGATTAAACAATTATAGAGCTTAATTCGGCTAAATTAATTTAAAATTTAACCAGAACTGAAAAATATACGTATTTTAAAATACAAAACAAATAGACAAATAAAAATTTCGATATAAATTCAAAACCAGAATACGCGCGGATGAAACCCGTGAGGTCAGATATTCCAAATGCAATTGTACCAATATAACAGGGTGTTTTGATGAGATGATTTTTTATTCACTTTTAAATAACGATTTGTAAATTCAACGTATAACTAACTAACTAACTAACCATCACGCCGTTTCCCCGCAGGGGTAGGCAGAGAGGACGGACCGCCAAACAACTCGATCTTGGCATACACTTCTTGCTTCATTCACTTTCATACAATGTCTCATATATTCTCTTCTATTATTCCGACTTCTGACATGGCCCGACTCCAGTATTTTATTCACTTGATCGTGCCATGTCTTCCTCGGACGACCCCGGCTTCTTCTTCTATTCACATTCGCGTCATAATACATTTTTAATCATTGAATATAATATTAACATATCTCAAAATGAAACATGAAATCGAAAAGATACAGACGATGATATTAAGGCGTTCCACCGGCTAAAATTTCAACGAAATCACGCGCTCCTTATGCAGGTGGCGACAAGGTTGAGATTCCCCCTTAACATCGACCGCATGTTTCGATTTACACAAAAAAACCATCACCAAAATGCGTGTTTTATTATATTCTGTAAAGCTCAGACATAATTATTAAAATGTTTTACGGTCATATTCTAAAAAACTTAATTTACCACAATGATCAATATGACAATATTGAAAAAGGGGTCGTAAGTAGGAGAGTATGCGCTTTAAACATTTTTTTAATATCTGATACTTTATTTTTTTCTAGGCTTATGAAAAAGACATTCCAAGAAATGATCGGTCAAACGAAAGGCCAAGGTGTGTTCTACTTGCAGTATTTAATTAAATCATATATAATATTTCTAGGCCATCAAATTCTCAAAGCGAAAACACATGATTTCGCATTACTTGCCATTGCATCGCCTTAATGCGATGCAATGAGGAGTAATGCTAAATCATGTGTTTGTGGTTTTAAAATTTGATGGCCCAGAAATATCATAGATGATTTAATTAAATACTGCAAGTAGAACACACCGTGACCTTATTAAACGGGCCATTTTTTGATGAGTCTTTTTATAAGATTAGAAAAAAAAAGTTTCAGACCTAAAAAAAAATTTTAAATTGCAAAATCTCCTACTTAGGAACCTTTTTTTCAGATATTGTCATATTGTTCATTATGGTAAAAAATCTTAAAGTATTTATTCCTGATCTTAATAAAATAAAATAAAACACGCATTTCGGTGAAGCTTTTTTTGCATAAATCGAAACATGCGGCCGGTGTTAAACGGGATTTTCAACATTTACGCCACCTCCATGAGTGCGTGATTTCGTTAGAATTTTAGGAAGTGGATCCTAACAGTTATTAAAAAATCGAAGTATTATACCGATAAACACGGTAAACGACGGAACAGATTGGGGTAGCTATAGCTCGGTGGATTAGAGCGCTATGTCGCTGATAGACCATTAAGTCCTGGGTTCGAGTCCCAGTTGCTACCGTTATCTTTTTCTTTTCTGTGTCCATGATATTTTAAGGCTGCGCCTATACTCGTATATCCAGATTTTATAAGCTTCTACGCGTATCTTCCGTGTCAATGCTTTATTATGTCTCGATGCTTAGTTTAGTGGTAATGCTTTGTTTCCCAGCATACAAAAGATTGTAGAAAACTTGCTAATATACCCAAGAAAAGATACCTAAAGAGAATATACTTTTTATATAAATTGATCATAGTATTATTTGGTTTAGATTACCACAACGTGCTTGCAAGCATCTAACGTCTAGCAGTTAGTTTGAAAATCTAATACGTCTCAATTGTACTCGATACGTGGGTATTTTAGGCATACATTAGGAATGAGCTCGCACATTTTTATGACCATTCAGACGCCGATTATTCACGAGTTATCGCGTCATTTCCTCTATATGCTAAACGTCCTCCCTTGTTCAGATTATTTTGCGATATAAAAATGAGTAATACTCGTATAGTGCGAAGTAGTAGCGTATGTTGAATTAATACGGAAGAGTGTTATGTTGATTGGGTTTTTCGTTACCAAGACAACACAGTGTTTAGGAAAGAAATTTAGACATATTTTGTCAATATAGTTATATATTATTGAACCGTCGCGTCGACTTAAAATTTTATAAAGGAGGTATGTTATTTCTTGAGTAAAGAAAATGGAGTATCGAGTACAAGAAAAACAAATATTTCTCACGTATGCTTTGTTTAAATTTAACCAAAGAATTAATAAGGCATTGGAGGTTGATGTAACTATTTTTACTGTTTAGATACGTGCGGTGTAAAACGTTATTATACTAACTTTACAAAAACGTCTATTTAAAGACTTAGTTTGGAGGTTATTCCATGGATACCAATGTGCCCCCGATATTTCTTCTTTCCGATTTTGATATTTTTACCCACTCTCCCTTCAATAATTTAACACAGAAACTGATTTATTAACGTCTCAGTTTTTCAAAATAGGTTTAATGACTTATTTACCACAAAACCAACGGATTTTTTCACCTCATAAGCTGAGCGTACTGTACAGAGCCCGTAGATACTTTAATAGTTTACAACTGCTGACCCTGTACAAATCGCAAGTGCGCCCCATTGTTAATGTAGAAAGCCACCTCTGGTCTGGAGTCCCAAAATACCTGAAAAAACTCTTCACTCTGTTCAGAAACAGCTGGTCCATTTGATAGATTCCCCTATCTTTACAGACGGATTACAATCTTTAGAGCACAGGCGTCAGGTGGGAATACCGTCCTTGTTCTAGAAGTACTTCTATTTCAATGCTTTGTGGAACTGGCATCGTTGATCTCTTCAGCACCGGTGTATAGTCGGGAAATATATCAAAGGCGCACCCAATATTTGTGAACGGTTGACATTTGTTACATGAAAACGCATCGTTTCTACGACTCGATTTGGCGGTCTTTGTTTTTCCTTCCTCCTATAACATGGGTCTCTTCAAGATCCATGTTAACTCTTGTGTCTTCTCCTCAAAAATACCCCCCATACAGCATCCATCCTCAAAGATGACATAGACCCTGAGGGAAATATCTATATAGTATCTTCCTCGGGGCCTCCTGTATGGAGTTAATGTAAGAAAAGGCTTGAAATTTAAAAACTTCAACAATAGTGTAAAAATCTAATTTAATTACAAATTTTAGTACGTACCCCATCAAAAACCCTTTTTGTGTTCCATCTTTTGTTCTGTAATATGATATTTAGCGTGAAAAAGGAGCGTCTCTTGTGAAAGATTTATGTGAGCAGTTAGTATCCGAGATGCGGAAAGAAATAAGATTCCAGCGTGCTGTGGATTGTTTGATTTATTAATAACGATAAGCATTCTTGTGAGGGTGCTCAGTGTTCCCAGTATGATCAGTGAGGTTGTTTGTTGTCTGTAATAGGAACCCGGAAAACATGGCCAATCGCTTAGTCATCTCAACTCCCCTGTTATTCTTACTAGAAACCTTGTAAATATTATGCCTTCACATCCGTTTTATTTACATCGTGAGCGTCTCCGTGGCAGAGCAGTAGACTCCTTAGCTTTGAATCGTGAGGCCACTGGCTGGATTGCCGGTCTACACAATAAACTTATAAAATTACATAGTATATTTTCGTCTCGTTTTGGAGTATTCTGTCTATGGAGGATCTAAACGTTGCTTGAAATGATTTTAGCTATATTAAGTGACAAAATCTGGCTATTCAGATATTTCTCAACCCTCATCTTTCTCTTTTACATTCCTCCACCACTTTCTTTAGCCTGAAACATAATAAAAATGAAATTCCATATGTCTAATCACTGCAGGTGGATGGAACTCGAAAAATAGAGCGATTTTCCATGTTTTCTGATTTGGTAGGTTTGTGAATATCCGTACCTAATGGTGTTTGTGTTTGGTCTGTAGCTGTTGAGTAGCTTACGGTGTGTAGGACAACTGGCGCAAGTGGCGCAAGTGGCGCACTGGGCGCTATGCGGTAAGCGGGGGCGCGCGGCTCCGCGGGCCATGGCCGTTGAAGGTCGCGCGCCATAATGGCTGACGAGGAGAAGATCCCCCAGACCTTCCTCGAGAAGCTGCTCTTCTACACCACGGCCACCTTCATCCTACTGGCCATCTTCAGTCTCTTCGCCTTCCTCTTCCTCGTGCCCTTCGTCATCGACCCCGCCTTCACCACCATCTTTATGCAGTTTGACACCAACCCGGCCCAGTGTGTGACCGCCGAGACGCTGCACCGCGAGGGCGCGACCAACTGCAGCTGGGCCTCGTGCCGGGAAGGATGTACGAAGGACATCTACGACTGTCTGCAGATCCGCGTGCACTACAAGCGCGCCCCTGGCAGTGGGCCGCTGCCGCCGCCGCTGGTGCGCTCGGCCCGCGCGCTGCGAGAGTACGACTATGGAGAGGCATCTCCGGAGTCGCAGTCCTTCGCGTACGAAGATAACGAGATCCCCCAGTCCATCTCGGACCCGGACTACCCGGAGGGCCCCCCGCCCACGGGGCTCATGGGCAACGATTCGGAGTGGTTCTTCACCTACGCCCGCCTCTTTCCCAACGTCAAGGGCTGCGGCTACCCCCCGATACTCAACTGCACAATATTCCTAGGAAAATACAAAACGGTCGGTACGAATTTCACTTGCTACTACAGCAAGGTGGACCCGGGACTTGTGATATCGGATTTGGATATGTGGCAAAATACGTTAAATCTCGTGTATGCGATGGCGATTCCTATCCCCTCGTTCATCGTGTCTGTTATCTACCTGACCGTAGCTTATTTCAAGATTTATAATGAAGATGAAGAAGCGGCGCCTCTGGAGAGGAACGCGGAGGGGATGGCTGGCGGCGAAGAAGGGGATGGAGAGGCCGGAGAGGGGGAAGGGGTAGGTGCCACGGGAGGTGATACTCCAGGCAGCGACACCTTTAGAGAGGACCTGGCCTCGTTCGGGCACCAGCTCAAGGCGGATGCGGTGGGGGGCAGCAGACAGAGCTGCTGCAGCAGGACTCAGAGCCAGAGCCAGAGTCAGGAGGAGGCCGCGGGGAGCCGCTGTAGTCTGGACGCAGGAAACGTCTCCAATTCGGGCTCCATACCCGGGTAAGCTCATTCAATATTCTTTATGAACCATGTCCACGAAATATCTCGCTCTTATTGACCGTATTGTGATAAATTATTGTTTGTACTCCGTTCGAAATTAATTACGTGGAAATTTTGAATGTCTACCTCTTTCTGAATCGTTTATTTTCATTCGATAAATTCAATTATCAAATAATAGGGCTTGAAATGTTGGCCATGTTTTTAGGCAAAATTTGCGATATTTTTTCTAAATTCGCGTTATATTTTTGCGATATTCGCTTTATTTTTTGTGGAATTTTTGTGAAAAGCAGTGTTATTTTTCACCATAAGTTCCTATTTTCCAACAAAAGTGATATAGTGTTAACATTTCAGTATTTTGCAGGAAAAAAATTATCTGCAAGCCGTTCTTTAATTTTTTTTAAAACGAAATCGATAAATTAAAAAAAATGATTAACAGTGCGGGACGTTTTCAATGTTAAGTTAGTTGTGCCTCATTTTGTGGCCATTCAAGCTTGTCAAAACGATATAAAAATAACTAAATTTGTTGTAGACCACTTTTATTATAAAAGTGGTCAACAACAAATTTATGTGTTTTTTATTGTAAATTATGGCGAGCCACAAAGTTAATGCTTTTTACAAATATATAAAAATAAGTATTTATAATGGATAAAAATGTTTAATTATTTTAAAGCCCCATTATTTAAATTGGGTGAAAAATACGAAAATTTGCGTAATTTAAAGCGTTAACAATTCACGCTAACATTAGAGCTACTTACTTGAGGAGAGTGAACCGCTATCTGAATCTTATGTAATCTTATGCAAATTTGAATATATTTTTTGAGATCTACAATAAATTAAATGAAAAATGTTTTTGTTTTAAGCCACTTTATTTATATATATACACATATATATATATATGTATAAATAAAATAAAGTGGCTTAAAAAAAAATCATTTTATATTGTAATGTCAAGCCACAATAAATTAGTTTACAAAACATCGAGCATTACGTTTACACTGCAATCACGTACTTTTTTTTAGGTCAGAAAAGTCTGTTTTATTAATAAAATTTAATTGATTTCTTTAAATTTTATGTGAATAAATTATTCACACACAGTGTTGAATCGATAGTAAAGCTAATAGTAACATAACACCATAGCTTGACGTAAGTTTATAGATATAAGCTGAGAAAAGAATACCGGATGAAATCCGATACAGACGATAAAACCGAAAAGGGGTTTCAGAAAATACTCTGTCCATTCACGAGATATTCACGGGAATATCAAAGGAATCTCCGGCTCGATCTGAGATTAAGATTTTCCCAATCGACCTCTGCTGGATGGCTCAGACTTTTATTGAAATCATAAAAAAAACCACAATACCAATTTGTTTTTATCAGTTCTCAGAAATGAGCCGATCAAACGCATTTTACCTTTTATTTTAATGGTACCCGAAAATTATATTTTTATTCGTAACTGCGACAAATTTTAAAGTTTGAAGATGTTATATTAGCGGAGTGACGTTCAAAAACATTACATTGAAAAACACGAACATACATTTTGGAAAACGATTGACTTCAACAACCGTAGACTCATCACAGACACCACTCGTATGTATGCATTTTTTTAATATTTGTATTGTACGTAAATTGGTACTGCATCCTATAACTAACCCCTCGGTCATGTTGAAAGTACGGCGACACTAGTGACATCTACATTTCCTATATAATCGTTTAGTTTACGGTAATATCATATTGTATTTACTCTTGTTCGGCTAGATTAGACTATCTCCCTTTTTTGTGTTCGATTCATACTATTCGTATTAGAGTGGAAGATACTCTCAGTATCACCCTGGTGAAAGACCATCATTCAGAATTGAAACGTTGCTTGAAATGGCTTTTAGCCGTGTTTGGTGACCAGATCTGAATAGCCAGGTATTTCCCCTTTTCCCCACCTTCCTGTCCCCCTTCTATTTCCCCTCCCCAATACCTTCAGCCTCACAACATTCCCCAATTGGGAATGCCATATTCTCACTGGCTCCAGGCGGTTGGGAGCAGTTTGGGACACTTGTGTGGTATTCATATAAAAAAAATATTAAAAAAAATCGTACTGAACACTCACGCCAGTGACGTGGGCTATAAATCGTCGACTTCCTCTTCAGGGAACTTGGGCAAGATTTTTCAAATTAAACACTGACTTCACTAATGTCGTCGGATAACTGGTTGGATCAGTCGTGTCCCAATTTATAAGAATAAATTGTACAGTTTCTACGCGTGTTATTCAGCAATTATTCTTATCTCTACAGAAATACAATGGACAATAAAGGAATAAATGACCAAATATGAGTTATGTAGAAATATGGGAGAACTATGAACATAATTTCTTAAATATTTTAATTGTAATATTTTGGATAATACGTCTCTGAGGGCCGATACACCATTCGTTATTTCGAATTCTTACTTATATTGTGTATATTTAATCATAACCTTTTATACCCGTCTTAAAAAAAAATCAACTTCTGAAGTTAACCATTGGTGATTCGCTTCATTAATCACAGGTCCTAACACACGCTCCTTTGATTAATTGATTAATCCATTATATTAAATATAAATACACTCAACTAATAGAAATCTATAAACACATAATCCCCAAACACTTTGATTAATAAAGAGCTATCAGTGATATGCCTTTACATAGCTAATGACTTAAAGCTAATTAAAGAGTGGAATTAATGCAATACGAACCAAGCTATAAATTCTACCTTTTTAAGTGTGTAACAATATTAAAACGTGTATGGAATTTCAATAATAATGGTCTAAATCCGTCCTCATAGTTAAACAGCCTCAAAAATTCCTATTAGTCAGGGGTCACTGGACGGTGTCAAACGGGTCAGACTGTTTTTACAATAAATTTTGTCTACCCTGAGCTTCTCAAACCTTCAACAAAACTCCCTCACAACATTAAAGCAAAATCGTTAGAACTTGTGCCTTGAGTAGGTACTTTAATCGGTAGTTTATACGGTGCCGTTTTAGTGAAAAATCACTCCATAGGCGCTGTACATTTAGTCAAATGACCCAAGTAACAAAAATACGAAAAAATTAAATACAACCTTAATCTATTTTATAACCTTGTGGTGAGTAACTGTAGCCAGTTTCTGACATCTAATTGCTAAAACCTGCAACCACTTATATATGTAGTTTCGATGACTTTACCTGATGACGTAAAACAAACGCTTTTAACAAATAATGTATTACGTATATTTGTGGCATACAAATATCTTTCCTTATGCAATATCCCCTGTACTTTAATGTTATTGTTTTGTGCTCTCTTGAATATGTTTTTCCAGACTAAATTATCTTTTTTATAATGATTTTGGTTGAATTATATATAATATTAATATTTAAATATAATATATTTCGTAATACTTCACTGCAAATCCAAATATTTTGAAAGTGGTTATTTTTTTAACACTAGCCATGCTTTTTCTAACACATTTATAATAATAAATTAATAATACTTAATAATTTATTTATTATATTATATACGCCCTATATGGGCTTTTACATATTTAGTTACATATAATAGTCACACAGGTGCAAAACACATTACAGTAACTACACCAAAAACTAAAAATACACAGTAACAGAAAAAAAAAAAAATAACTAGTGCAATATCCACCTAGTCAATACTGACATTGATAACAAATAAGTAAATAATGTAAAAAGTTGTAATTAACAATAATTTATAAACCAGGCAGAAACAAATCACTCATCCTTCTTTTGAAATTTGCCAAGTTTAGATTATTGTCAAATACATCCATATCATTTAAGTATTTTTTATTTATTTATTTATTTATTTTTGTTTATTTTTTTTTTTTTTATTATTTTTTACCAAGACTGTGTATTACAATTATACTACAAAAGTTTCCAATTTTTTTTAGTAACTTGTTGAAGCTTATACATCTCATTGTTATATTTAATAATTGAAGACGATAATATTAACCAATTAAATGAAAAACGGAACTTAAAATATCTTCTTCAAAAGATTGGTATTCACTTTTGGGCATCACTGCTAATAAATTATTTAAAAATTACTTTGTTTTCACCACTTTATTAATATAAACACATCAACATGTTTCGAAAGCAATGCTTTACTCTATTTATATAGTATTATGTATATTCCATATAAAGTGGTGAGAACAAAGTATTTTTTTAATAATGAAAAATGTTTTCGTTTTAGCCACTTTATTTTATTTATATATATTTCTGCATTCGACCGGTTTCGGTTGGACTCAACCTTCTTCAGGAATGTACACATATAAACTAAAATTAAAATACAGAGAAAGAAAGTGTGGAAAAGAGACAGCACTATAGGGTAGAACAAGACAGAACATCGGAGTGTGGTCGGTAGAGGGGTAGGTAGAGAGTTAGGGGGAAGGGAGGGGAAGAAAGGGAACATCCTTAAAATCGGACTTTGGTTTAAATCAAATTGTTTATTTAAAATTTAGCAATTTTTATTTGATTTTGATATTTCTAATGCTTCTAAGTTATTAAGACGTAAACATATTCCATTTTTATGTATTGTTTGTACTCCGGTATTTTTATCAAAAGTATGGTTAGTATTAATTAAATGTCCGGCGAATTCTGAAAAACCTATACTTGTTAAGCATCTTATTTGTTCTTTGACTTTAATTTTTACGTTTCTGGCGGTTTTACCTATATAAATTGCCGGGCAATCGTTACAATTAAGTTTATAGTTGCCAGAATGGCTTAATGTCCCTTCTTTGTCTTTACAATTAATTAAAAGTTTGCCTAAATTATTATTGGTAAAGCTGGTCTTATTTCTGATGGGAGTTTTGATATGCACAGGGAAGAAAATTCACTTATATACAAAATTGTGCGCCATTGGGGAGTTAAGTTATTATTATTATTATTAGATCATTATAAATATGTTTATTTGTTGGAATTCGGCGAAGTTTTTTGATAGGATTTTTTAAATTATATTATGGTCGTATCCGTTATTATTAGCTATTATTTTATAATATTTTTAAATTCACTTAACTCGTCTCAGTCCAATCTATATACACACACATATATATATACTCGTATGTATATTATTATAAAAAAGAGGATGGTCAGGTAGGGGGAAATGCACCACGATGGGCTTCAGTATCATAAAAAGGAGGTTGATGAAGCCCCAAGTTGGACGACAGTATTATAAAAATGGGGGAAAGGGAGATGGGAAAGAGGAAGGTTAGATGAGAAGTCTGGTCCAGATATTCGTTAGCTCAGATCGGCAGTGGAAATAGATTCTCATCGTTCAGGGTCGTGAATCGACCGCAGTCTTATAATTGGGTTGAGGGAGTCTCTAATTCTACGTAAAATGAGACAAGTAAAGTGATTTCAATCTCAAAGTTTATTGTAAGTGTCGAACAAA
>JAHDVE020002096.1:0-16943 GCA_022606495.2 Halesus radiatus
CGACGCACCGTCGTATCAACTGTTAATCATTTTATTTATTTATTTCGCTTCAATACTGCTAAAAACAATAAGTACATGCCCGATTGACCCGTTGACTCCGTTAAGTAATATTCGTAATTCGATATTATGTTTAGTTTATTGACTGATTAAATCTACAGTTACAGGCGCCATAGGTACATAGGTACACAGGTACACAGGTACACAGGTACACAGGTACACAGGTACACAGGTACACAGGTACACAGGTACACAGGTACACAGGTACACAGGTACACAGGTACACAGGTACACAGGTACACAGGTACACAGGTACACAGGTACACAGATACACAGGTACACAGGTACACAGGTACACAGGTACACAAGTGAAATTGTATTTTTTCCGAGCCTTTTAACCTAAAAACATATTATTTCTTGGATAATGGAGAAAGCAAAATTGAATATTCCAAAGGCGTGCAGAGGCCGTTTATTTTTATTTGGTTTAAAAAAAAATAATAATGTGAATACCCATTCATTTGAATGTGCATTGCCAACTGCCCGAAGTCAGGGGGTCTTTGGCCTTCCCAAATGGGGTATGTTGTGAGAAGGCAATAGGAAAGGGAAGGAGATAGGGAAGATGAAGATGAAGATCGAGAAGTAATTAGCTATTCAGACCTGTTCACCAAACATGACCAAACATTCTGAATGGTTTAACAAAAATAATATATAAGTCCTACTTATGAGCTTTCCACACGACTGGTTTGCCCGAAAATGAATATAGTCAAATCCCCGCCGAAAGGTTCGACCATCCGATCGCTCTTTCCTGAAGTTGGTAGGATTGAATTTAGGAAAGGATGACCGGATGGTCGGACCTTTCGACGCGGTGGCTTTATTCAGTATCGGGAAAACCGGTCGCGTGGAATGCCGATTGGTAATAACCCATTCTAACAGGAAATTCTGCGCGTCCTGTTTCATGCAAAACATAATTTTGGATTTGAGGCCAAGTCGAATGATCTTTCTTTTAAATTAAAGATATGGTAAATATATAGTACCGATTAGAGGTGTTTTATGTATTTTTGTTTTAAATTATGAATGACAGGCCACTAAAGAAATCAATTTTTCAAGATCTTAGTGGCAACTTTATTTAAAAAAAATTGTCATATATTCTATATTCATATGATTACATAAGAAAGGAGTGTAAGAAGAACATATGCCGCGAATGTGATTGAAAGAAGAAGCCGGGGACGCCCGAGGAAGACATGGCACGATCGAGTGAATCAAATACTTGAGTCGGGTCATGTCAGAAGTTGGAATAATAGAAGAGAATGTATGAGACGATGTGTGAAAGTGAATGAAGCAAGAAGTATATGCCAATATCGAGTTATTTGGCGGTCCGTACTCTCTGCCTACCCCTGCGGAGTGGGCAGAGAGGTAATTGGTAATTGCTAAAGTTGCCTCTGAAATCGCGAAAATTCGATTTATTTAATGGCCTTTATTTTGTAAGTTGATAATTTTTTAAAAATATATTTGTAATCCGTACTAGATATTTGCTCCACCCTTTGTTAAAATAGATCATTCGGCTTAGGTGTGGATTTTGACTTCAAATCGAAAATGAAGTTTTGTTTGAAAAAGGCCGCGCAGCCGTTCTTCTTAAAAGAAAGGGCCATTCCGTGGGCTCTGGCGAATGACTAATACTTTCTAGGCGGTCGTTACGCCACTGAATAAATCTTTTCATATTACTCAATCACACAGATCGCTTTCTTTTGTCACATTTCAGATTCAGCTCATTGCGATAGAGCGCTACGTATTGGATTTTTGTCTTTCTCCACGAGTCAATAACAAGAGATGCGTATTATTCCCCGCCCTGCCCGCTACGCACGTGTATTTAATACAAAATGCGGCATTTTCTCCGCAACCAATCGGCCTTCCAGGAGTCAGATTAATCCTAGTAAATGTTGTTTATATTGCCAGACAGATTAATCGTTCCGAAACACTTTCATATGATAGTGATATCAATCTTTATCTAATGATTCGATCAATCCCATTGCGAGAGATTTATTTCTCAGATATATTATCGATTCTCAGTGACGGAAGGCTTTCGCTTATATCCATTGAAATAATACGGTTAAATCACATTCTTACCTTAGCGTATATTTTTGACGGTTCATTTGGCTAATGGCCACTATTAAATAAGGAGATTATTATTTATTTATTTAACTTACGGCGTTGTATACGAGTACACTTGGGATGGTCGGAATTTATTATTATTTTATTATTGCATATTCTTTAAGTAAATTATCTCAAGAATACTCTGACCAAATTTCATAACGATAGGAGCACTAGATCCAAAGTGATGTAAGTTAATATTATTATTTCATTCCAAACATTTATGAAAACTTAAGCAGGTACCCACTTGTGTTTTCCATTTTGAAAATATTCTACTCAAAGAAACCTTATTCTTTTGAATATGTAATCTGTGGCTAATGTTTTTCGTACTAATTTTAAAACGTTATAGAAACAGTTTTACACATTGTATTTCATTCAAACTACTGTCTAAACCTTCTCGGCACTAATAAGAACAAACTGCTATTTCCAGAGAACAGACAGACAGACAAACATTCATTTTTATATACGAGTATAAGTATATAGTAACTTCACTAATTAATGCAACAAAGTAATAGTTTTTAGGTGTGTTCAAAAGAAAAGGTGAATTTTAGAATTTTCGCGGGCTGTGTACATTCGATTATCGATTTTTTTTGTTATGTTGGTACACATATGTTTATAATATGTTAGCATTATCAGCCATTTTGGATTAGTGGTTTGTTTTGACAACTGGAAAGGTTAGTCACGTTTTTGTGTGTTCCTCGATTTTTTTCTTTTGAAAAAAATGGATCAAAGAATATGTATTAAATTTTGCGTTAAAAATGGAATAAAGTGCTCCAACACACTTAAAATGTTGACTGTGGCATTCGGCGAGTCTACTTGGTCTCAAAAAAGTATTTGTAAGTGGAACAAGCGCTTTACAGAAGGCCGAGAAGATGATAATGACGATGAGCGTCCTGGAGTTGCAACCACGTCAACAAACGAAGAAAACATCGAAACAATGAAGAAAATGGTTTTGGAAAATCGTCGAATCACTATTAGGAAAGTTGCAGAGGATGTTGGCATATCAATCGCCTCATGTCATGCAATTTTCTCGGATGTTTTGGGCATGAAACGTGTGGCAGCGAAGTTTGTTCCGAAATTGCTAAATTTTGAGCAAAAGCAACGTCGCATCAGTATGGCTCAGGAGTTGTTAAATGACGTCAACGACGATCCAGATTTGCTCAAAAGGGTTAAGACCCGTGGTGATGAAACGTGGGTATATGATTATGACGTCGAAACCATGGCCCAATCATCCCAATGGAAGCGGCCAGAAGAGCCAAGACCGAAAAAAGCACGCCAAGTTTGATCAAATGTGAAGGTTTTGCTTACTGTTTTCTTCGATTACAATGGCGTGGTGCATCATGAGTTCTTGCCAACAGGTCGTACGGTTAATAAGGAATACTACAAGGAAGTTATGCAACTTTTGCGTGAAGCAATACGGCTCAAACGATCGGACTTGTGGAAAAACAAATCATTTATTTTGCATCACGATAATGCACCAGCTCACACATCAATGCTTGTTCGTGATTATTTGGACAAAAACAACACCGTAATCATGCCTCAACCACCATATTCTCCAGATTAGGCTCCCTGCGACTTTTTCCTATTCCCGAAACTGAAGAGACCAATGGAAGGAAAGCGTTTTGCCACAATTGATGAGATAAAGTCAGAATCGAAGAACGAGCTGATGGCCATACCGAAAAGCACATTCCAGAAGTGCTTTGAGGATTGGAAGAAGCGCTGCCACAAGTGAATTATATCTGAGGGGGATTTCTTTGAAGGAGAGAAAACGGATATTGATGAATAAATAAATACTTTTCGAAAAAATTCAAAATTCGCCTTTTCTTTTGAACACACCTCATATAAAATCCTATCTAATTTAATTTATAAAATTTCATTCCGGATCTGATCAATATAGATATACTGCTTATAACATTGCATCTCCATTATAATCTGTCGATAAAAGTGTATATAAAATCCTATCTAATTTAATTTATAAAATTTAATGGCATCGGGCGGTCCGTTTGATAGATTCGCCTATCTTAATGAACAGTTTGTAATATTTTTCGCACAGACTTCAGGTGGGAGAGTTGTCATTATTCTGATGGTATTTTAATGGAATATGCTTTGAGGAAATATCGTCATTAAACCCTTTGGCAGCGATGAATAGTCGGGAAATATGCCAAACATTTGCACACGGTTGGTATTTGTCACATATGAGCGGGTCGCTTCTACGTCTCGTTCTTGTGTTCAACAGCTCGGCTGTGGAATGATCTGCCGGCCTCTGTTTCTCCCCCCTCCTACAAGATGGGTCTCGGGTATACAACCCGAGTTCACTCCTTCCTATCCTCTAAAAGGCCCTCCACATAGCATTCCTAAAGATGATATAGGCCTTGAAGGAACTTATTTCCCCCAGAGCCTCCTATGTGGAGTTACTGTACAAAAAAACCCAATCGTGAGATTTCCAAAAAGTACTTAATGAAAAATATTAAATTTTGTATCGTAATTAAAAAAAAAATTGACAACCGTGTCTCGCGTATTTTATGTTACGTAATGTAATAAGGAACTCCAGTGAAACATATAGTGGCATTAAAAATATATATTCATATAGATCAGCAAATTCCGATTCTGAATACATAACTCTTATTATAAATAACTATGCGAAGAATGCATAAATCGTTATTTAAAAGTGAATAAAAAATCATCTCATCAAAACACCTTGTTATCTTGGTACTATTACATTTGGAGCATCTGACGTCACGTGCGCATTCTGTTTTTGGATTAGTAATGATATTTTTATTTTTCGATTTCGTTTTGTATTTTCAATACGTGTTTTCGTAGTTTTGGCGAAAATTAAAATTAATTTGGGTGACTTTAAGGTCTTATACTTGTTGTTCAATATAAAAAAAAAACAAAACTATTATTAAATAATGAAATTAGAGTATTCATGGGCAAACCAATTATCACTAGGGATATTGTGATACTATTAATGCTCTATACTATTATTATCTTTTGAGTTAAAATTTTTTAAAAGGTACTTAATTTTATTACTCATGTTTAGTTATGGTTTACTATGAACAGAACATAAAATTATGTACGGAAAAGCTCATCCTTGTTTTGACATTTGACATTCTAACCTCAAAACTGATCAAAACCGACCCGACATAGATTTGGAGCGTTTGGGGGGTTTGAAAAATTGAACGCTTGAAATTTATTTTAACTGTGAAAACTAACAAAAAAAAACGAAACATACGGGTATTTATATTTAAACGTCATTAATGATTTAAACAAATGGACTGTAGTTCCTTATTGTAATTAGTATTAACTAAAATTTTAATAGTACACTTACAAACATTAAACTACCATTATCTACTTGACACTGGGTAGAACACTCCTTTGGGGGTGAAAAGCAAAAATAACCAAGATGAAAATAAAAGCAGAAAAATATTTAAAAAAAAAATCGGTTGTCAAGTAATTAAATTGTGCCCACGTAGAACGGTGTACGAGTATATTATTTAATTGTAAGTAATTCAACGAAAGCTCGTAGGCAAAGCAGTATTAATTAAATTTGTGTAATTTACATTGAGTTATGTTAATAAAACAGTAAGGATCATTCGCATATTTGTATATTATTATAAATATGAAGAAGTACAAACAAAAACAGAACTTTTATATCATTTTTCCAAAAAGTACAAAATCAAGTATACCCATCTACGTGAGCACAAATCTTCAAAAATTAAAAATTAGCCTCGTAGATTCGCTTTCCGGACCTGGGAAAGGGGTGAAGTTTGAAGATATAGCTGGTTTGAGAGGAGCCAAAATTGAGGTCGTAAAATTCGAACGAAATCATGCGCTCCTTATGCATGTGGCGATAAGGATGAGATTCCCGCTTAACATCAGCCGCATGTTTCGATTTACGCAAAAAAACCATCACGTAATGCGTGTTTTATTCTATTCTGTAAAGATCAGACATGATTATTAAAATGTTTTACGATCATATTCTAAAAAACTTAATTTACCACAATGAACAATACGACAATATCGGAAAAGGGGTTCGTAAGTAGGTGAGTTTGTGCTTTAAACATTTTTTTGATGTCTGATACTTTATTTTTTTCTAGGCTTATAAAAAGACACACCAAAAAAATGTTCATTTAAACGTAAGGCCAAGATGTGTTCTACTTGCTGTATTTAATTAAATCATCTATGATATTTCTAGGCCATCAAATTCTCAAACCGAAAACACATGATTTTGCATTACTTCTCATTGCATCGCCTTAAATTATGTTTTCACATTCCCAGCATGCCATCGAAGTATCGAAGTTTTCAGTGCATTCTGAGGATAAAGCAGTAATCTCTACAGCTGCAATTACCGACGCGGCGTTTGACAGTTCTACGGAATTCGTTCTATTTTTTGTGTGCAGTTTGAAGTGTCTTCAGCTACCCGATTAGAGGGTAAACAACTAAGCCATGTCTTTCAAGTAAGTAATTTAGCTTTATATTATGTGTAAAACTAGTTGATTCCTGTTGTGACGCTTGTTTTCAATAATATATAGTGACATTTGTCAAATAAATCTACGCCCAATGAAGAAAACTATGAATTTTATGTTTGACATTTCGTTGTTTTGAGGTTATATCAATTTTATATCAAATTTGTTTATTTGTTGATAATATTTCAAGTGTTCGTCGTCGATAAGTTTGATTTTTTTGCCGTTCAATATAAAAAAATTACGAGTATATATCTTTTGATGATGTTTATTGGTTTTATTTCCACATTAAATATAATTTATTCTGAATTAATTCTAAGTTCAATTTAGTAATTGGTTCAAACGGTTACACGACTAGAGTTCTCCAGATATATACACTTTTACATTGATACATATTGTTTTAGATAGATAATCTGGCAAATAGAAAAAAATCTATTTATTTTTTACCGGAATAACTTGTCAAGGCTTTATTAACCTCTTTGTGATGCATATTTTTAATCATTGAAGATAATATTAACAAATCTCAATTGACATACAAAACAGATAAAATAAAAATAGGCAACGGTCAAATTATTTTATATTATATTATATTATATTATTATTATTATTATATTATAAATATTTCAAATAAACTCTTCTTGTGCCGCCAATCTTCTTCTTCTAATAATAATAATAATGATATTGACATGATGGGGTCATTGGGGTTCAGTAGAAACAGGTAACTTCGTCGAGTGCCAAGTATTTTATTAATTCACAATGTAAAATATATTCTTAACTGGTAGGTATTGTGGGTGTCACTTAATTACACGAACTGTTTTTACGGGTAATCTGCACACGGTCCAGTGGGTAGATTATCAGTCGTCTCGATGTTGGTGTTGAAGCAGGTGGTACTTCCGGTAGGGGGAGGTTTTGGTGCTGGGCGGACACGCGTTTCGGCTTTCACTTGACGACCGGTTTCAGACGGTTCAAAAGGATGATCAGCAGGATGCCAGAGGCGCTCGACTGCTGTCCGGTGATGATTCCTGCGGTGGTGGATATGTGTCTTGATGGGATCACGGCGCTGGAGGGCAGGAGGCGAAGGGCACTCGACTGCACTCGAACGGTGGGCGTTGGGGTTCAGCGGTTCCTGCCGAGTTTTCCCGCAGCGTCTCAGGCTGGGGATGCAAGTGGCCTGCTTGCTTTGTAGGAGACGGGAGTCTCGACTACGACCACTGGCCGGACGGTCTCTACTGACTCGTCTCTGTCCACTACTGACTTTGCTTCGGCCAAAGTTCCCCTTTTTAATCCCATCCGAACTATTCTTCGGGTTCCTTCGTGAACTACGAACTGTGGCTCGGTGGCTTTTAATTAGTTCGCCGTTAATCCCCGTAACTGCCTTTTTCTGGCGACTGCGAAATTCCCGGGATTTAAAGCCGGGCGTTTGTAAATTACCCTCAGGTAGACGGACCTCGGGTACCGTATTAGGGATTAGCATAAATCGGTGTTTCCCGCACTTATGGCTTGTATCAATCCACCCCAGTTTCTTGCGGTGAAACAGCGCTGCTTTTAATTTCCACCCCGGCTTCTTGATGTCTTTATAGAGTTCCTCGCTGCAATTTGGGTGGCAGAGAAAGAACCTTGGTGTTGCGTACTGTCGGATTTCCATTTTCTCTGATTTACAGGTTTCGATCGGCAATATCTCTATCTGCTGTTTGTCGCTTGTTTCCATTATGATGCTGCTAGGTATTATTGTTTGCGGTACATCAGCCATTTTCACTTCTGCCGAGTGTACTATTTGGTATACCTCGGTAGGTCTCACTTCCATAGGGGACGCATCTTCTGCGTACTTGTTTTCAATGACGTCATGGGCCGGCGTCGCTACAGGCGAAGTTGATTGAGGCTCTATTTCTGATAATTCACTTTGGATAGGTGAATCTAACTCCGGTGAAGCGCCAACATTAGGAAATATGGCAGAGTCCTCGTTATTGGCTGTCTCCGCCGCCGTGTTTATCTCCAGTTGACAAGGCGGTGAGGCAGTTTCTTCTTCTTCGATGATTTGTGGTGTTGCCTCTGCGGTATGCAGAAATTTTTCTAACGGAAAATTGCACCACCAATTAACTATCTCCCGGAACCTTTCCCAATCAAGTGGTCCTTTGCTTTCGATTATTTGACCCCACGCCATAGAAAATGCTAAATTCACGCCACGAAATTGACTTATCGCTATGTCACACTTCTCGCCTTCTGGAACTTTCCATGTTTCGAAATATATCTCACACTTATTTGAAAATATTTTCCAATCGTCAATATCTTGTCTCGCGAATTCCGCTGTTAGTGGTGGTCTGATATCTTCGCTTGATGAGGGCGCCACAAGGTTTTCAGCCGAACCTTGAAACGGCCTGTAATTATAATCGTTCAGGCGTGATGGTGAGTTTGCTTCTTCGTATCGGGGTTCCTCGTAATAGCACGAGCGATGATCGTCCCTCTCAGATGATTCTCGATTATCTCCATCATCACACTCGCGATAATACGGTCGCTCTCTAGAAGGAGATCTATAGTGCTCCTTCTCTCTTGATGAACAATCCTCGCGTCCATATTGTGGTTCATCGTAATAGCGCGAGCGATGATCGTTCCTGTCAAATGGTTCTCGATAATCTCCATCCTCATACTCGCGATAATATGATCTCTCTCTTGAAGGAGATCTATAATGCTCCTTCTCTCTTGATGAATAATCCTCGCGTCCATATCGTGGTTCATCGTAATAGCGCGAGCGATGATCGTCCCTCTCAGATGGTTCTCGATAATCTCCATCCTCATACTCGCGATAATATGATCTTTCTCTTGAAGGAGATCTATTATGCTCCTTCTCTCTTGATGAATAATCCTCGCGTCCATATCGTGGTTCATCGTAATAGCGCGAGCGATGATCGTCCTTCTCAGATGATTCTCGATAATCTCCATCCTCATAATCGCGATAATGTGAACGCACTATTGAAGGAGATCCATAATATTCTTTCTTTCTTGAAGTATCATTCCCGCGTCTGTATCGTGGCTCATCGTACTCACGATGATATGATCGCTCTCTTGAAGGGGATCCATAATATTCCTTCTCTCCCGAAGTATAATCTCCGCGTGCTGGCGACCTCCATTTATCATCATCCCTGCTGGAGCGTTGGCTTATGCTTGACGGTGAGCGGCGGCGTGAACTATGACTAGACCTGACATGCGGTTTAGCATCGTTATTCTTGTTGGAGAAATAACTCTGCCAGAGATGGCTGAATTTAGTTCTCGGCGGAGACCAAGCATCGAAATATCGGTCTATTTTTCTTCTGGGCGAGACGCGCTTAGGCGACGTGTAATGTTTTCTCGCTCTAAAACGCTGGCTTTTGGGGGCGACATGGTCCGTATGTCGGCTGCTTTGTTTACCTGAGGCCGAGGGTTTGTTTCGGCTCTTGTAAACGGTACGGCTAGAGTCACTTTCACTTTTACGCGGCATTTTTATGATCACTGAAATTTAAATTTTGAGTCTGAAATTACACTGCACTTTTGAATTTACTGAACCCGATCTCAGGGTGTGGGTACGAATTCAAATCTGTCCCATAGGGCAGTTTTTCAAACACGAAATGAATCCACGTTGGCGCCAATTGACATGATGGGGTCATTGGGGTTCAGTAGAAACAGGTAACTTTGTTGAGTGTCAAGTATTTTATTAACTCACAATGTAAAATATATTCTTAACTGGTAGGTATTGTGGGTGTCACTTAATTACACGAACTGTTTTTTTACGGGTAATCTGCACACGGTCCAGTGGGGAGATTACCAGTCGTCTCGATGTTAGTGTTGAAAGCCTCGGAGAGCAGGTGGTACTTCCGGTAGGGGGAGGTTTTGGTGCTGGGCGGACACACTTGAGTTTCAACAGTTCAGCGGCTTTCACTTGACGACCGGTTTCAGACGGTTCAAAAGGATGATCAGCAGGATGCCAGAGGCGCTCGACTGCTGTCCGGTGATGATTCCTGCGGTGGTGGATATGTGTCTTGATGGGATCACGGTGCTGGAGGGCAGGAGGCGAAGGGCACTCGACTGCACTCGAACGGTGGGCGTTGGGGTTCGGCGGTTCCTGCCGAGTTTTTCCGCAGCGTCTCAGGCTGGGGATGCAAGTGGCCTGCTTGCTTTGTAGGAGACGAGAGTCTCGACTACGACCACTGGCCGGACGGTCTCTACTGACTCGTCTCTGTCCACTACTGACCTTGCTTCGGCCAAAGTCCCCCTTTTTAATCCCATCCGAACTATTCTTCGGGTTCCTTCGTGAACTACGAACTGTGGCTCGGTGGTTTTTAATTAGTTCGCTGTTAATCCCCGTAACTGCCTTTTTCTGGCGACTGCGAAATTCCCGGGATTTAAAGCCGGGCGTTTGTAAATTACCCTCAGGTAGACGGACCTCGGGTACCGTATTAGGGATTAGCATAAATCGGTGTTTCCCGCACTTATGGCTTGTATCAATATATATATATTTTTTTTTTAAATAGTTAGTTATACGTGAAAATTATTTTCACATTAATAATATTATTAATATAGATTTTAATAGACATAACTATTATTATTTTATTTTTTATGGATTCCTATTTTTTTATTTAATTTATATTAATAACAAAAATATTTTCCTTTTTCAAATTCTAATATAATTTTTTTATTATTTAATATATTTTTTTTTTCATTTTTAATTAATTACTTACCTACTTTCATCAGTTATATTAATTTTTTGTTAATGTTTGTAATTTGTTCTATTTGCTTATTATTTGCTTACCTGTCATTATGCTTAGTATATTGATTATTCTGATGAGGAGAGCTTTTCTTCTGAAACATTTAGATATTTATATATTAAAAATAGTGGTTTAAACAAAGTAATTCTTATTAATTTATGAATTTATTTATTAACAGTTTTAGTAGGTAAAATAAGTGTTTTCCTGGATACCGGAGTTTTATGATCTTCTAAAACAGAACGATTTTTTAAGCTGAAAAGATTTTACCAATATCAAATTCAATAGATTGATTTTAATACCATTTTTTATGATGTTCCTGTAATTTTTTTTTGGTTTGGAAAACTCTTAGAACCTAGAAGTAGTGGCAGCGTGCCCCTGCCATACATTTGACCGATTAACCACCCCATAAAAACAGTAATGACTATCGTGTGGATTGCTCTTTAATGATTCTTAGGAGAATACCTCCCCCCATCATAATATTAAGCAGTAATAATAAAAATACAGTGCTCTGAATATTATGGCCGGAACTCATATTTCTATAAAACAGATAATTTTTAATATACGATTATCTTTTTAATTGTGAGGAATTTCTTATTCGACTGTCAGTGGTTGAGTGGTTACAATCCTTGACTACAAATCCGGAGGTCGCGGGTTCAAATCCCGGCGTGCGCAAGTAAATTTTATTTGATAAAATTGTGTTATTTCACAATTTATTAATTTAAAATAATATGTAATATATTTGCGGCACGTTCCAGAGTGGTAGATGCTGTCAGTATCGCCCTAGTAAAAGACCACCATTCAGAAACGAAACGTTGCTTGAAAAGGCTTTTGCCATGTTTGGTGACCAGATATGAATTGACAGATACTTCCCCACCTTCCTTCTTACCCATCTCCTGGCGGTTGGGAGCAGTTTGGACTCTTGTATGGTATGAAATAAAAATAAAAATAAAACAATTTTTATCTCGCATTATCATTTCCATCATCGGATATGGAACTTTAAAATACTAAATTAGCAATAAAAAAAAATAAAAAAACAAAAAGTGGGACATTTTTCATGTATTTTTGGTGTTCCATATTTCTCATATGTACCTAGGTAAATATAAAAAACCGTGTTCTGAATAAAAGTCATTGCTGTATAAATCCCAAGGAATCGTTTGCTTAGAGGAGATTTTTTTAAGAAAAGAATAAGAATTGAATTTTATTGCTTTGTGTATAACAAACCACCCTGGTTTTAAAGCATTTTGATTTTTTAGAAATTTATAAGTTTGCGAAAGCTGGTGGGTAAATTAAATTACGTATAAACAGTACTGTTAAATAATATACAAAAGACTTTAAATTAACGAACGACAACATTATTTAAATATCATCGAAAGTATGCTTGGCGGTCAGATGTGTCACAGGCACATATGTGAAAGATTACTTCGTTATCGGAATAATAGCAATAAAACAGAGTTAGTAATACGATGAAGTGGGTGTAGTTTAGGACTGTTTTACTGTGTTTCTCTTCATTATATGGGGCGTCTTTCCTACAATCGCTAGGAAAACATGGCTTGATGATAACGCCTATACGTATTAGATAAAAGCGCAGATAAACAGCTAGTACTGTTCTCTAATCGTTGAAACAAAAACACCACAAATTCGGGCATGCTTATACAACTAAAAAAGGGGGTGTTCTATTTTCCACCAGTTTTGACAATTATTATTACTTGAACTGTGGTGTATATTACTTGAATATGCACTTGCAACTTGCAAGCACGCATCTATTTTAAAGACATAGGAAATTGTACCGTTTGCGTACCGCAGTGTTATAAAAATGTAACAGTTTCTGTTGAGCGCATTCCGATATCGATTACTTTTCATTGTTTACAGTTTTTTCGTGGTTTATCCTACGAATACGAAGCACATCAAGAAAGTCCGCAACATCTGTAAGAAAGTACTTTTGTTCCCAAACTATAACTTAAAATAAGTTCATTTACAAATAATATTGTTATTAGAACGACATTAAGAACACTCATGAGAAAAAAAATTGTTATTTCTGTGACGACTAGCTTTAACCAGAAGCTCCTTAAATATACATTTTCTTGGTTATTTAATAAAAAGAAATTTACGTATTTTGAAACGATATCACAGCTGTTTTTTTTATTATGATTAATGACAATTAAAAAATCGTTGGTATAATACTAATGAGGTGATATTTTGATGAAAACAGCGCTGGAGAAATTTTCCTAGTTTTATTGGATATTTTTCTAAAATTGAGTCATTTTGTACTTAACCCTTCCTTACCACGTTTTGGGTAAATTTAACCATATCATCCCTTTGAATAATTACGCGATACGCCGCCACACAAACAAATTAATGATGAGGGGGTGAACATTCCCATGTTCCATCATAAGCCACCCCACCCGGCGCGGGAATATAGTAATGTTTCGAATTATTATGGTGAATTTATTTATGGTGCATTATTGTTTATGGAAAGCCTTTGTTTCTCAGGGGGTCACGTTTGCTCAACAGGTCACTGCACATCGCATGTTGCGCATGTTAGGGGAATTCTAATTTAAAAACATTTTGTGAAGTTTTAACAAACTTATAATCTAATAAGATTCCGGATAAAGAATATTAATAATTTTAGAACATTATTAAAAGGGGATTTGCGAAACTCGAATATAACTAAAAAAAACTATTGGTCTTTTTAACCAAAATATACTTACTCATTTTGAAATAAACTACTGGCTATTAAATATTATTTACATACTGTGCCAGTTGTGAAATGGTTCTGAACTTGGGTTGAACTGTCAAAATTTAAATAAAAATTAATAATATGCACATATAATATTTGTGTGGTGTTTGGATAATAATTTGATAGGTGCAAAACGGTATCTTCATATGTTAAGATCTTCTGAAGTGTTTTGATCCAACAAACCATAAAGATTATTCACGTGATCACGGTGTTTAAATTTTGTTAGTTTTTTTATTTATTTAATGTAAATCAAATTTAATAGTGTTATTATTAAGCTCTTAATAATAAATAACATTAAAAATTTAGTTTACATTAAATAAAAAAATAAATTAAATGGAGTTCTACTAAACAAAAAACAATTAATAATGGTGCTTTCAAATTAAATACAAATTTCTGGATTTTACCAATCGAAAATGAATGCATTATTAATCATATTTTCACAACTAATCAATACTGCAGTTATCAGGTTATGTACAAACACCATCGATATGTACGGAGATATAACTACACTATTACTTTAATTTGAATTTAGGTAGGTACTACGGATTAGATACACTCAATTTACTGTAATGTGAAGGACTTATGTTTGTGGATTTATACAGATTCGATTGTGCGAATTCTGAACTGCGTTTCAAGCCTTTGGATTCATTAGCTTCAAGTTATAAATGCGTAGTTGGTGGACGTGGCTCAATAATAACGTTGAAATACATCCTGAATAAAAAGTACGCACAACGATTTCCCCTTTGTTCGTGCAATAGAAGGAACCCGCAAAGGTGGTGTATACTTTTTTTAATTGGCTACAACAAGAAAAGCCGTACGAATTTTTGTTTTTGTATCAGCTTAACATTTCAACCCACCAACGCAATTCGTTCAATTTCAGTCCACACAATAATTTTTAATAACAAGGGTAACACTTTGCTAATTTTTATAGCGCCTTTGTTGGAAAAATATCATCACAGGGTCGCTTAAAAAAAGCTGTCGGATCAGGTGACAATCTATTCCAAGATTGGGACCTGATATTTCCAAAGCTCATCCTCCGAACTTAGTGTCTGATGTGCGTTTTGGAGAAGCTGGAACCATTACGTTAATTTCTTCAAATTATGCAGCCCTAGGAAGACTTTCGCAGTATATTGGGCGTTAATTGTGGTTTACTTGGGAAAGTTACGCAAAAGCAAGTTTGGCCAGAAGTTAATCCATGAGAAAACAGAATTATATCACCCCAAGTTCGGCCTTCATGGAAGAAACCCATAGGAATTCAGAACGATTTTAACGAGTTTCAGACAATTGAATCAGTTGACTTTGTGAGGGTTACTCATAAGCGGATTCATTCCCGTGACAATCATTTACAGCCTCTGCATCCGGAGTATTTTGTCTTGCAAAAAACATAATGTCCATCTGTGGCCGGATGTCGAGATCGATGTGAGCACAATGGGGAAAAAACTCATTTCCCAGTATGATAATAAGTGACTCCACTCCGAGTGAGTTAATGTCGTGCTCACTCACCGTGGAGACACTGACAATGCGACATAATACACAGAACATTCCAAGTTCCGTTTTGGTGGTCACTATACTCTACACTCTACACTCTACACTGGCACACCATAGAACTACATACCGTGTAAACTAACTATGCTTTAAAAACGACCGGAAACGCAGGCTTTCAACAAATAACGAATCACTCTCCTTGACGGGGAACTTTTAATAAATCCCTTAATAAGAAGACGTAGTTTTATAGAATTCACACTTTTGGTGCAGTTATTTTTCGGGTTGACGCCGTTTCTTTTATAAGTGGGCTTTATTGCACGTTAAAAGAGGCGAATAATGTATTTGCTTGGTTAGAATAAGGTCGGCAAAAGTATACTATATTTGTACTAAATCCTTCTTACTATTCGGCGATAGTGTTTTTTGTAAACTTATCTAACTTATAAGTTAAACAAATAACGCCTCAATACATTAAAAATAGCGTAGATTCTTGCGCTTTTTTACATATAAATTTATACTATTAATTCCTCTACTTATTATTCCAGTAAAGTTAGTAATCCAATGAAATAAACTCAAATTTATAAAAAGACCAAAAAATGTTCAGCTCTAATAATTTGTTTAGTATTTATACTTATTTGTTATTAATGTGTTAAATATGTCAAACTACTAAATAACACATTTGAAAGTTATAGTGATATCGTTTTGTTAACGTTATTATAGACATTATAAAACATTTTGGAAACCTATGCTTAAAATATATATTAAAACATATATAAATGGAGAAAGAAGGGTATTAGGTAACTATCATTTCAGAAATAACGCTATTAATATGTAAAACAAACATACTCAGGTTTCAGATAAGATTCTGATAACTTATATATATATATATATACTCGTATATACATAGATAGATAGTTTATTTAGATTCTACAACATGTTGACATTTTATACAATTCATTAGTTAAATTAATTTTAATCTAATTCGTTAAGATGTTCCCTACTTGCTGCGCTAGCTTGGGTCGTGTTATAGCTAGTAGTCCATTTCGGTTCGTGGGAATATAAGGTAAGTTATTTTGTGAACAGAAGTGTAGAATACCTTACATTACATAATAATTAAAAAAATAAAAATACTTATACTTATCACGGTCTGTCTAATATAAAAACAATGCAGGAGTAAGTCATATTATAGAATTAAATAGTAAAAAATAAAAAAATAAAGGTAGAAACACAAAACAAAAAGAATAATAAAAAAGAACAAGAAATAAATTTTAAAAAAGAATATGAACTAAAACAAGATACAATATTTTAAATCCCAAAAAAATTCTAATATAATAACATCATTAATTCGTATAAGATTGATGTTGAGAAGTTTGAAACACG